>SJXQ01011840.1:271696-334911 GCA_006408695.1 Aepyceros melampus | reverse complement strand
GTGGGGGCAGGGGGTTGGGTAGGGGCAGTGGGGTTCTCTCTTTCTTTCTCACTTGCTTCTGCCCAACTCTAGCCTTCACTCCTGCCTCCGTGTCTCTAACAAGTCATGGCTCTCCACCCAAGAAAGGGGTTGGGAGTGCAGCCTAGTAAGGCCAACCAGAGCCCAAGCACTGCACTGTTACACTTCGCACAATCCAACACTATGTTCAGGTCGCTCCGGATGGCTCGGTGTGAAGCATTACAGGCTTGGGATATTTTGGACGATCCTTTTGCAAGGAGAAAGCTCTACTTGTGTTTTATCCCCTCAGTGGCTCTCCTGAGATACTGCAGAGTCTGTCAACAGCACCAACACACACAAAGACAGTTGGCATTTGGTGGGTGTTTTCTGCGCATTTAAGCTATGAGCGCTCAGCATAGTGGTGCCAATCTGCCCCATGGGAACGCTGCTCCCTTCATGACCTCAGCTTGGGAATTGAGGTCACGCCTCATTGTTCTCATTGTCCCTTTAATCAGCTCTTCCTTTTATCTCCAGAAGGCCTCTCTGTCTTACCCCTGTTTGAAAACATTTCTTCTCTTTTGCCCCTTCCACTCCTCTCCTCTCTGTTCCCCTACTTTCATTTTCCATTCACAACTAAGCACCGTTATTTTCAGGATCCTCTGAAAACTGACCCATCCCACTGCACCCACAGAAAGTGTCAGGGTCTTCAGCTGACACCCTAGTTCAGTGAAGTTCTGCTGAGCACGCAGTAGTCACCGAGTTCCCGTGAGGGACACAAGATCCAGACTGGGTCCCATCTAATAGCAGAAAGGAACCCTAAGTCTCCTACTGTGACTTTCATATCCCAAGAAGGCTTACGCTTTGCATGGCATATACACAGTAGGTGCTCAATACATTCTTGAATGAAATCAATAGTCTGCCCCTACTTATTCTGATGAAAAAGCTGTTCTAAAGCCTGAAAGTTTCCTAAAAGATGGGATTGAACATAAACAATGAGACAAAGGTGTTTAAATAGATGAAGTAGTTATAAACTGTGGACAGGAATACACTGACCTCTCATCTTCCATCTTCCAACTTCCTCCAGTGCCTCAGGCTCAGTCTGTCTGACAGCAAACAGAGGGGAGAGGGAAAGCTTGCCAACAAAGGGCAAGGTCCTGCACCATTCCCCAGCCCATCCCTTTGACCACAGGTATCTGCTTTTCTCCCAACACCTGGAGAGTATGGACTCAAGTGGGGAATGAGGGAGAGGAATGTCCACTCTGTCCCTTCAGCCCATGATCCATCCCTGCTTCACATACCAGGTGCCATGTGACGGAGTCACCCTCACCCACGATTGCAATCATAGAGTTGGTTCTGAGCCCAGGACTCAGATTTCATTGGCCCTGCTTCTGACATCCTATGGCTGTGCTCTTCCTTCACCCCTGCCATCCCCCACAATGACCCAGCCTCTTTCACATCAGCAACTCTGTTTTTTCACACCCTCTTTGATTAATGGTTTCCCTGTTAGTTCAATTGGTAAAAAAAAATCCACCTGCAATGTAGGAGACCCCAGTTCGATTCCTGGGTCTAGAAGATCTACTGCAGAAAAGATAGGCTACCCACCCCAGTATTCTTGGGCTTCTCTTGTGGCTCAGCTGTTAAAGAATCTGACTGCACTGCAGGAGACCTGGGTTTGATCCCTGAATTGGGACGATCCCTTGGAGAAAGGAATGGCTACCCACTCCAGTATTCTTGCCTGGAGAATTCCATGGACTGTATAGTCCATGGAACCACAAAGAGTTGGACATGACTTAGCGACTTTCACTTTCACTTTGATTAATAGTCGTCACAATTCAACTCTGTATCCTGAAGCCCACCTACTTGGTGTTTTCTCTGCAAGAAATGACCTTTCTTCTCCCCTGAATGACCTGGACAGAAGCAACAAGGACATTTAAGTGGGGACCAGCAAGATGTTAAGTTTGCAGTCAGTCCCTCACACTTAGGCAGAGGGAGCTGATCCACTGCGCCTGGGCTCATAAACGGGGCTTGATAAGTGAGTCCCTGAGAAGACAGCATCCTCTTCTCTCCTCCCTCCATAATCTGGGATGTTTGAGAACCACACCTCTCCCATTGCATTTTGGCTTAGCCCTAGAGTCCCCTGAGAGACCTTTGGGACTGAGAGATCTTTGAAGGTCAACTGTGTCAAAGAAAGATGATCAGGGAGTGCAAAGAATGAAGCCTAAAAATGAGGAAATAGGAGTGTGAATAGACTCTGGGGCAGATAATCCACATAAATGCAAATCAGTCAAGCCCTGGACGTATCCAGGACTACAAGCTGAACTCAAAGAAAGAAAATACAGAGCAATCAAAGGAACTGTGATACAACAGGGGATATGATACCCTGTCCCACTACCCTCCCGGGGTGTCTGTTTCAGGAACAGGCACCCTTAGAAAAGGAGGTATTTTACAAATAAATTACAGAGGAAAACCAGGGGCCCAGGCAACCAGAGAGAAGACCTATTCAGAGGTGCAGCCTCACCAGCCCCAAATGGAAAATCCCAGTACAGTAGTAATATTGTTTCCTTGTTAATGGTGACCAAAGGCTTTCTTGGATCCTAGAAAGAATTTTTCTGTGGTGATTAAGGGGAAGACCTTTTCTTAATAGGGCATTTTATAATATATATTATACATGTGAATATACAAAATACAATGATGTATATTTGAAGTCTTAAAAACCTTTGACAAAGAGATCCCAACGAAGTCTAGAATCCATTCATACAAGAAGATATTTTCTAATTCATAACAGTGGGCTTTCTGGACAGTGAATACATTTAATCTTTATGTTAAAACTGCAACTTCCCTTGTAAGCTCTTCTTTAGCTGTATCCCATAAAGTTTTATATATGCTGTCTTCATTCTGTCCCAAATAGTTTCTAATTCCCCTTGTGATTTCTTCTTTGATCTGGGTTATTTAGAAATGTGTTGTTTAATTTGCAGATATTTGGGGAGTTCTCAGATTTCCATTGTTGCTTTATAATTTAATTTTATTGCATTTGAAAAGATGCTTTGAGCCACATCAATCTTTTTACAAGCATGGAAACTTGTTTTAAGGCCTATCATATGGTCTTTTCTGGAGAATGTCCCACGTGCCCTTGAAAGAATGTATTTTGCTTCTGTTGGGTGAATTGTACTATAAATGTCAGTTGGATCATGTTGATTAACTGTTTTTCAAATCTTTTATATCTTGGTTCTTTTTTTGCCCCCTCTGGCTAGGCCACACAGCACGTGGAATGTTAGTTCGCTGACCAGGGATTCAACCTGTGCCCCCCGCATTAGAGTTGTGGTCTTAACCACTGGACTACCAGGAAAATGCTCAAATCTTCTATATTTTTATTAATTTTCCATTACTTGTCCTATCAATATAAAAGATCTTGAAATTTGGAACTATAAATATTGAATAGTCTGTATCTCAGCTCTCTCAGTTTTTGCTGATTATACTTTAGAGTCTTGTTAGGTTCACATGCATTTCAAATAATTTTACCCTTATGATGTTGTGACCCTTTTTACTATTATGAAATGTCCCTGTTTATCTCTACTAAAATATATTTTGAAAAAAAATAATAAAATATATTTTGTAAGAATCTATGTTGCTTGATATGAATAATATAGCCCATTCTAAGCTCTTATTTTTTTTTTCAGTTCAGTTCAGTTCAGTTGCTCAGTCGTGTCTGACTCTGCAATCCCATGAATCGCAGCACGCCAGGCCTCCCTGTCCATCACCAACTCCCAGAGTTCACTCAGACTCAAGTCTATCGAGTCAGTGATGCCATCCAGCCATCTCATCCTCGGTCGTCCCCTTCTCCTCCTGCCCCCAATCCCTCCCAGCATCAGAGTCTTTTCCAATGAGTCAACTCTTCGCATGAGGTGGCCAAAGTACTAGAGTTTCAGCTTCAGCATCATTCCCTCCAAAGAAATCCCAGGGCTGATCTCCTTCAGAATGGACTGGTTGGATCTCCTTGCAGTCCAAGGGACTCTCAAGAGTCTTCTCCAACACCACAGTTCAAAAGCATCAGTTCTTTGGTGCTCAGCCTTCACAGTCCAACTCTCACATCCATACATGACCACTGGAATATATCTTTTCTATTCTATAGCTTTCAATCTAGCTGTATTCAAAGAATTTGAAGTATGTCTCTTGTAGTCAGAACATAGTGGACTCTTTCTTTTCTATCTAATCTTATAATATCACACTTTCATTGAACTGTTTAGTCTATTTGATGAATCATTTAATGTGATTTTTGACATCAGTGGATGTGATATTTGTCAGCAAAATTTTGTCAGCAAAATTCGCATTTTGCTATTTGTTTTCACTATGGCTCTTCTATTTTTTGTTTCTTTGTTCTTCCTTTACTACTAGCTTTTGGGTTGAAAAACATTTTTGGTATATCATTTTAATTCCTCTGTTGATTTGGAGGGTAGTTTTTTTTGTTTTGTTTTTATTTTCTTAGTGTTTGCTACTACTACTACTAAATTGCTTCAGTCATGTCCGACTCTGTGACCCCATAGATGGCAGCCCACTAGGCTCTCCCATCCTTGGGATTCTCCAGGCAAGAACACTACAGGGATTTAAATATACATTTTAATTTATCAATATAATTTATGTTAATATTGCCTACATTTTAGTAAAATATAGCACATCAAATAAATTTTTAAAATCAAGAGACTATGTATTTATACCTTCTTTTATATTTATCCACACAAAGAATAGCAAGGAGAGATAAGAAAACCTTCCTCAGTGATCAATGCAAAGAAATAGAGGAGAACGATAGAATGGGAAAAAGTAGAGATCTCTTCAAGAAAATTAGAGATACCAAGGGAATATTTCATGCAAAAATGGGTACAATAAAGGAAAAAATGGTATATACCTAACAGAAGCAGAAGATATTAAGAAGAGGTGGCAAGAATACACAGAAGAACTACACAAAAAAGATCTTCATGACCTAGATAACCATGATGGTGTGATCACTCACCTAAAGCCAGACATCCTGGAACACAAAGTCAAGTGGACCTTAGGAAGCATTACTATGAGCAAAGCTAGTGGAGGTGATGGAATTGCAGTTGAGCTGTTTCAGATCTTAGAAGATGATATTGTTAAAGTGCTGCATTCAATATGCCAGCAAATTTGGAAAACTCAGCAGTGGCCACAGGACTGGAAAAGGTCAGTTTTCATTCTGATCTCAAAGAAAGGCAATGCCAAAGAATGTTCAAACTACCACACAATTGCAGTCATCTTACATGCTAGCAAAGTAATGCTCAAAATTCTCCAAGCAAGGTTTCAACAGTAGATGAACCGAGAGCTCCCAGATGTTCAAGCTGGATTTAGAAAAGGCAGAGGAATCAGAGACCAAATTGCCAACATCTGATGGATCACAGAAAAAGCGAGAGAATACCAGAAAACATCTACTTCTGCTTCATTGACTATGCTAAAGTGTTTGACTGTGTGGATCACAACAAACTGTGGAAAATTCTTAAAGATATAGGAATACCAGACCACTTTATCTGCCTCCTGAGAAATCTGTATGCAGGTCAAGAAGCAACAGTTAGACCTGGATATGGAACAACAGACTGGTTCCAAACTGGGAAAGGAGTATGTTAAGGCTGTATATTGTCACCCTGGTTATTTAACTTATATGCAGAGCTCATCATGCAAAATGTCAGGCTGGATGAAACACAAGCTGGAATCAAGATTACTGGTAGAAATATCAATAATCTCAGATATGCAGATGACACCATCCTTATGGTAGAAGGTGAAGAGGAACTAAACCTGCCTGACTTCAGATGATACTACAAAGCTACAGTCATCAAGACAGTATGGTACTGGCACAAAGACAGAAATATAAATCAATGAAACAAAATAGAAAGCCCAGAGATAAATCCCCACACCTATGGACAGCTTATCTTTGACAAAGAAGGCAAAAATGTACAATGGAGAAAAGACAATCTCTTTGGCAAGTGGTGCTGGGCAAACTGGTCAACCACTTGTAAAAGAATGAAACGAGACCACTTTCTAACACCATACACAAAAATCAACTCATAATGAATTAAAGATCTAAATGTAAGACCAGAAACTATGAAACTCCTAGAAGAAAACATAGGCAAAACACTCTCCGACATAAATCATAGCAGGATCATCTATGACCCACCTCCCAGAGTAATAGAAATAAAAGCAAAAATAAACAAATGGGACCTAGTTAAACTTAAAAGCTTTTGCACAACAAAGGAAACTATAATCAAGGTGAAAGACAGCCTTCTGAATGGGAGAAAATAATAGCAAATGAAGCAACTGACAAAGAATTAATCTCAAAAATATACAAGCAGCTCCTGCAGCTCAAGTCTAGAAAAATAGACGACCCAATCAAAAAATGGACCAAAGAACTAAACAGACATTTCTCCAAAGAAGACATACGGATTGCTATAAACACATGAAAAGATGCTCAACATCACTCATTATCAGAGAAATGCAAATCAAAACCACAATGAGGTACTGTCTCACGCTGGTCAGAATGGCTGCTATCAAAAAGTCTACAAACAATAAATGCTGGAGAGAGTGTGGGGGAAGAGGAACCCTCTTACACTGTTGATGGGAATGCAAGCTAGTACAGCCACTATGGAGAACAGTGTGGAGATTCCTTAAAAAACTGGAAATAGAACTGCCATATGACCCAGCAATCCCACTGCTGGGCATACACACCGAGGAAACCAGAAATGAAAGACACGTGTACCCCAATGTTCATCCGAGCACTGTTTACAATAGCCAGGACATAGAAGCAACCTAGATGTCTATCAGCAGACAAATAGTTAAGAAAGCTGTTGTACATATCCACATTGGAATATTACTCAGCCATTGAAAAGAATACATTTGAATCAGTTCTAATGAGGTGGATGAAACTGGAGCCTATTATACTGAGTGAAGTAAGTCAGAAAGAAAAATTCCAATACAGCATATTAACGCATATATATGGAATTTAGAAAAATGGCAACAATGACCCTATATGCCAGACAGCAAAAGAGACATAGATGTAAAGAACAGACTTTTGGATTCAGTGGGAGAAGGCGAGGGTGGGATGATTTGAGAGAATAACACTGAAGCATGTATATTACCATATGTGAAATAGATCGCTAGTCCTGGTTTGATGTATGAGACAGGGTGTTCAAGGCTGGTGCACTGGAATGACCTTGAGGGATGGGATGGAGAGGGAGGTGGAAGGGGGGTTCAGGATGGGGAACACATGTACACCCATGGCTGATTCATGTCAATGTATGGCAAAAACCACTACAATATTGTAAAGTAATTAGCCTCCAATTAAAATAAATAAATTAATTTTTTTTAAAGCAAGGGAAGAGGAGCTCCATACAGCAACCAAATGCAATGTGGAGGCTTTGTTTGACTCTATTCAACTATTAATTCAACTGTTTGGGGTTTTTTTTTTAAGTATTTTGAGGTAATCGGAGAATTGTTAATACTGACTGGGTGTTAAATGATAAAAGGAATATCATTAAGTTTGTTATATTGATGGCACTGTAATTATAAGGGGGAAAATCCTTATCAATTAAATATACATAACAAACTAAAAAAAAATAAAGAGCCTCTTGATGAAAGTGAAAGAGGAAAGTGGAAAAGTTGGTTTAAAACTCAACCTTCAAAAAACTAAAATCATGGCATCCAGTCCCATCACTTCATTGCAAATAGATGGGGAAAAAATGAAATAGTGACAGACTTTATTTTTTTTGAGCTCCAAAATCACTATAGATGATGACTGCATCCATGAAAATAAAAGATGTTTGCTCCTTGGAAGAAAAGCTATGACAAACCTATACAGAGTATTAAAAAACAGAGACATTACTTTGCCAACAAAGGTCTGTCTTAGTCAAAGTTATGGTTTTTCCAGTAGTCATGTATGGATATGAGAGTTGGACCATAAAGAAAGGTGAGTGACAAAGAATTGATGCTTTTGAATTGTGTTGTTGGAGAAGACTCTTGAGAGTCCTTGGGACTGCAGGGAGATCAAACCAGTCAATCCTAAGGGAAATCAGTCTGGAATATTCCTTGGAAGGACTGAGGCTGAAGCTGAAATTCCAATACTTTGGCCACTTTGTGTGAAGGGCTGACTCACTGGAAAAGACCCTGATGCTGGGCAAGATTGAAGTCAGGAGAAGAGGGTGACAGAGGATAAGATGACTGGATGGCAACACCAACTCGATAGACATGAGTTTCAGCAAGCTCTGGGAGTTGACGGTGGACAGAGAAGCGTGGTGTGTTGCAGTCCATGGGGTCACAAAGAGTCAGACACCAGTAAGTGACTGAACTGAATTGACACCATTTCCAGTGTTCTTCATTTCTTCCTGTGGATTTGCCTTATTGTTCCGTATCCTTCTATTTTCTATCATTTTCTATAGAATTTCTTATAAGGCTGTTCTTGTTATAACAAATTCTCTGTCTTTGCTTATCTGGGAATGTTTTATTTCATCTTAATTTTTGAGATGTACAATTCATGGTTGACTGCTTTCTTTTATTACTTTGACTATTTCATTCTACTGGCTTCTGTCCTCCACTGTTTCAGTTAAGAATTGGGCTGTTAATTGCATTGTTGTCCCCCAGTTTGGGGTGAGTTTTTCTCTTGCTATTTTAAAGACTTTCTATTTGTGTTTAACTATGATGTATGGGGTGGAGAAGACTCTTGAGAGTCCCTTGGACTTCAAGGAGATCCAACCAGTCCATACTGAAGTAGATCAACCCTGGGATTTCTTTGGAAGGACTGATGCTGAGGCTGAAACTCCAATACTTTGGCCACCTCATGCGAAGAGTTGACTCATTGGAAAAGACTTTGATGCTGGGAGGGATTGAGGGCAGGAGAAGGGGACGACAGAGGATGAGATGGCTGGATGGCATCACCGACTCGATGCATGAGAGTTTGGGTGAAATCCGGGAGTTGGTGATGGACAGGGTGGCCTGGTGTGCTGCAATTCATGGAGTCTCAAAGAGTCGGACACAACTGAGCAATTGAACTGAACTGAACTGAACTGAACTGATGGTCTGGTGATTTTTATGTTTATTTTATTCAGGGTTTGTTGAGCTTTGTGGGTGTGTAGATTAATACTTTACAACACAGACTTCCTTAGTGGCTCAGTAGATAAGAATTCATCTGCCAACTCAGGGGACATGGGTTTAATCCCTGGTCCAGGAAGATTCCACGTGCCTTGGAGCAACTAAACCTGCGAGGAGCAACTACTGAAGTGCTCCACAATAAGAGAAGCCACTGCAATGAGGAGCCCGTGCATTCCAACAAAGAATAGCCCACACTCACTGCAACTAGAGAACGTCCATGCAAATCAACCAAGACCCAGCACAATCAAGACTAACCAAATAAAAATATATGAAAATATTTTACAAAAAAATTGTGAAACACTCTCTGACATAAATCACAGCAGGATCCTCTATGATCCACCTTCCAGAATACTGGAAATAAAAGCAAAAATAAACAAATGGGATCTAATTAAAATTAAAAGCTTCTGCACAACAAAGGAAACTATAAGTAAGGTGAAAAGACAGCCTTCTGAATGGGAGAAAATAATAACAAATGAAGCAACTGACAAACAACTAATCTCAAAAATATACAAGCAGCTTATGCAGCTCAACTCCAGAAAAATAAATGACCCAATCAAAAAATGAGCCAAAGAACTAAATAGACATTTCTCCAAAGAAGACATACGAATGGCTAACAAACACATGAAAAGATGCTCAACATCACTCATTATCAGAGAAATGCAAATCAAAACCACAATGAGGTACCATTTCACACCAGTCAGAATGGCTGCAATCCAAAAGTCAACAAGCAATAAATGCTGGAGAGGGTGTGGAGAAAAGGGAACCCTCTTACACTGTTGGTGGGAATGCAAATTAGTACAGCCACTATGGAGAACAGTGTGGAGATTCCTTAAAAAATTGCAAATAGAACTGCCTTATGATCCAGCGATCCCACTGCTGGGCATACACACCAAGGAAACCAGAATTGAAAGAGACACGTGTACCCCAATGTTCATTGCGGCACTGTTTATAATAGCCAGGACATGGAAGCAACCTAGATGTCTATCAGGAGATGAATGGATAAGAAAGCTGTGATACATGTACACAATGGAGCATTACTCAGCCATTAAAAAGAATACATTTGAATCAGTTCTAATGAGGTGGATGAAGCTGGAGCCGATTATACAGAGTGAAGTAACCCAGAAAGAAAAACACCAATACAGTATACTAACGCATATATATGGAATTTAGAAAGATGGTAATGATAAACCTGTATGCAAGACAGCAAAAGAGACACAGATGTATAAAACAGCCTTTTGGACTCTGTGGGAGACGGAGAGGGTGGGATGATTTGGCAGAGTGGCAGTGTAGCATGTATGATATCATGAGTGGAGCGAATCGCCGGTCTAGGTTCGATGCAGGATGCAGGATGCTTGGGACTGATGCATGGGGATAATCCAGAGAGAAGGGTGGGGCGGGAGGTGGGAGGTGGGAGTCGGGATTGGGAGTTCATGTGCACTCGTGGCTGATTCATGTCAATGTATAGCAAAATGAATACAGTATTGTAAAACAAAACAAACTAAATAATAAAAATTAATTTTAAAAAATTGTGAATTTTCAGCCATTATTTCAAGCATTTTTTCTCCCATTTCTTTCTTCTTCTGGGACTTTCACTACATGTTGGTGTGTTTAATGTTGTGTTGTAGTTCTCTGAAGCTCTGTTCATTTTTTAAAATCTATTTTCTTCTCTATTCTACACATTAGATAGTTTCTGTTGACTTATTTTCATTGATTCATTCTTCTGTCATCTTAAATTTACCCATTTAATTAGCTTTTATTTTAGTTATTGTGCTTTAAAATTCTGGAATTTCTACTGATTCCTTTTTATTGTTTGTTTCTTTATTGAGAAATTCCTATTTGAGGATCATTGTCATTATGATTTTATTTAATTTTTAAAATATATGCTAAGAGCTGTTTTGAAGTCTTTGCTAAATATAACATCTGGGTCCACTCAGTTTCTACAGATTTTTTTCTCATGAGAATGAATCACATTTTCCTGTTATTTTTTATATCTCGTGATGTTTTCTTGAAAACTGATTCTTTAGACCATATATTGTAACATTTCTGGATTACATTTTTTTCCATGAGGTAGTTGTTGTTGTTAGAAACTTATTTGGACTTAATCTGCAGAATCTATGTCCCTGAGATATGCAGCCACTGATGTCTCTGCTCGATTGTTTTTAAATTCTTGTTTTGTTTTTCTTCCTAGCTTTCAGGGGTTGTCCTGTGAGTGCATAGCTTACTGGTAAGTCAATGATTCATAAGAGGTTGTGCTTGAGAACCTTGAGCCTCTAAGGCTTCCACCCTCTGCTGATCTGTGTGTGTGTTAAGCTTTCGATGTTTAGCTAGTTTTCCAGTTTGCCTCATCTTCATTTTCCTCCGGACCTTCTTGGGCACCCTGTAAAGATGAGCATCATTTCCCATATATCTAAGGAGATAAGGAGAGCTCATCTAGCTCTTCTATGGTTCTCCATTTTCAGCAACTCCTTATTAAGTTTCTGACTGGTCTGTCATGTCCCACAACTGGGACTGCAAACTCAGGTTAGCAAAGCTATGAGAATTTCCCATTCACTTCTGCCACATATGCTTCTTTTACTGATAATGCTGCCAGGGATGGGTTTTGGCCCTCCGCCCTAATCAAGTCAGTCCCCGCTAGCAGTGAAGCTGTTGTTTTTCATGGGCAGTCCTGCTTTGGCAAGACTGCTTCATTGACCAAGCTTTTGGAGGAGGAATGAGGGAGCAACAGATCCAGGCAAGAGGGCTGCAGACTCTCTGCAGACTTCCACTCTTGTCGTTCAAAGTCCTAACAGATGTTCATGAATAAACACTTCTCAATTCCTTGTTTGTCCCCGATTGACTTTTGGAGTCCTGAAACAGTTGTTTTGAATTGTTTTTTTCCAGTTCTGTTTGTTTTTTGGGGGAAGAAGTTTTGTTAAACTCTTCACTTTGCTTTAATAGAGTCCTATCTCTGAATAAAACCTGTGAGTCAATTGCTTCAACATGTATCATGGTGGATTTTTTTTCCCCCATTTACCCTGTCTTATGCTCTTCAACAATCTGGGTACATTTTCTGCCAAGAATTTCTTAGACTTATTTTGCTTTTTCATAGCATCTTTATTCTAATAACAAAGAAGACCTCTGAAGATGATTATGAAAGCATTCTAGCATTTTTGTCTCTTTCTAAGAATTTTTCCTTATATTTCAGTTCACACAAAATAAACTTTGGTGTGGAGATGCTAGAACACAGGGTGTTGACCATATGCTATTTAACAACCTCTTTTGTCTTAATATATTCATACATATAAAGGTGACTCAGATGGTAGAGAATCTACCTGCAATGTATGAGACCCTGGTTCGATCCCTGGGCCAGGAAGATCCCCTGGAGAAGTGAATGGCTACCCACTCCAGTATTCTTGCCTGGAGAATTCCATGGACAGAGGAGCCTGGCAGGCTACAGTTCATGAGGTCACAATGAGCTGGATACCACTGAATGACTTTACTTCATACATAATATGTCAAATTTCAGTTGCACACTTTTACCTATGTTTCTTCAGTATTATAAAATACTCCATTAATTGAAGTCCTATGAATACTGAAGTAAATTTCACATATTTTGAAAGAAACTCCACCAAAAAGTTATATAAGTAGCAAATAGAGGTATGAAAATTTTCACATTACTAATTGCCAGGGAAATAGAAATAATACACAATGACACACCGTTGCACACCCACTAGAGTACGAATCCAAGGAGCAAACTGGAGCTCTCACAGATATTTGTTAGGGCTATAAAATGACACAACTATTTTGGAAAACATTTTGACAGTTTCTGATAAAGTAAACATATACTTATCATATAACCCATCCTTAGGTATTTGCCTGAGAGAAATAAAAGCTGTCCACAAAAAGACTTTTACAAGAATGTTTATAGCAGCTTTATTCATAACTGCTCCAAACTGGAAACAATCCCCAAATCCATCAGTCACAGAATAGATAAGCAGATTGCCGTATAGCTATATAATGTGGTGCTAGTTAACAGTAAAAAGCCACAAACTAATATATATACAATAATCTGGAGGAATCTGAAAACTTGCTGAGTGAAAGAAGCCAGACACAGAAGACTACATAATGTGATTCTATTTCTATGAAATTCTAGAGCAGGTAAAAAAGAAAAATACCCAGTGATAGAAAGGATTTGGGGGATGCCTGAGCACAGTGGGGTGGGGAGTTATCTGCAAAGGAGCAGAAAGGAAGTTGTCAGGGTAAGGGGATAGAAGTATTCTGTATCTCGATTATGGCAGTGGCCACAAAGGTCATGCATTTGTCAAACTCAAAGAGCTAACTACCACTTTATTTATTTATTTTTTTCTTTTGGCTACACCAGCTGTGCAGTATACAGGATCTTAGGTCCCTAGCCAGGGATCAGATTCCTGCCCCCTGCATTGGGAGCTCTGAGTCCTAACCACTGGACGGTCAAGGAAGTCCCGCTACCCCCTTTAACACGGTTGCCTGGCAGTATATGCAAATTACACCTCAATGAACTTGATGCACAATGTACTTAGCACCATTGGCAGCACGTGGTAAGCACTGAGAGAATGTGCTGACATTTGTGGTGAAATCGTAGTAGGATGGGGAGACTCCTTCTCCTGCCTGCCTGAAGAGCTGGAACTGCAAATTCCCCAGTGGCTTCCCAACCCCTTGAGAAGAGAGACAGTGCTGTCAGTGGGAGTTTGGAGGCTTGGGCCTCGTTTGCCTCTGGAATCCTGTCCAAGCCAGTTAACGCTTTGAGTCTCCCTTTAAAAAAAAATAGATTGAGTTTTATGTGCCCTAAGATCCCTTCCAAAATAAAATGTCCAAGGTTCTGTTATCGGACATATTTATTACAAATAAGATCTGTGAAAGTAATTTAGTTTCCACATTTCTTAATCCCTTTCTCTTATTTAATGCCTTGTGATCCTGGACACTCTCTCTGCCAAACTCCTTTCCTCTTACAACCAAAATTTTATTTACTTATGTCCCATTTCCTTAGTGTTGCTAAGCAACAGGAAAGAGTCCATTGATCCACTGTTACTACGGAACACACCTCGTCCAAGTGCCTTGAAGCAACAACATAACGTTTACCTTGCTGTGAGCCTGCAACTTGGGCAGCAGGACAGCTCGCCTCTGTTCCCACTGGCAGCAGCTGGGGCAGCTCAGGCTTGTGCCTGGTGTCTGGACTGGGAGGTCTCCAACTCTGGAGGTGGGAGCAGTGGGGACCCCAAGCACCTCTCTTTACATCCACGTTTCTTGCCATGTGGACTTTCCAGCCTGGTAGCTTCTGGGCTCCAAAATCACTGCAGATGGTGACTGCAGCCATGAAATTAAAAGACGCTTACTCCTTGGAAGAAAAGTTATGACCAACATAGACAGCACATTCAAAAGCAGAGACATTACTTTGCCGACTAAGGTCCATCTAGTCAAGGCTATGGTTTTTCCAGTAGTCATATATGGATATGAGAGTTGGACTGTAAAGAAGGCTGAGCACCGAAAAATTGATGCTTTTGAACTGTGGTATTGGAGAAGACTCTTGAGAATCCCTTGGACTGCAAGAAGATCCAACCAGTCTATTCTGAAGGAGATTGGCCCTGGGATTTCTTTGGAAGGAATGATGCTGAAGCTGAAGCTCCAGTACTTTGGCCACCTCATGCGAAGAGTTGACTCATTGGAAAAGACTCTGATGCTGGGAGGGATTGGAGGCAGGAGGAGAAGGGGACAACCGAGGATGAGATGGCTGGATGGCATCACTGACTCCATGGGCGTGGGTCTGGGTGAACTCTAGGAGGTGGGGATGGACAGGGAGGCCTGGCGTGCTGCAATTCATGGGGTCACAAAGAGTCGGACACGACTGAGAGACTGAACTGAACTGAACTGAGCTTCTGAGGAGCTGGATTTCTTACATGTTGACTCCATGCCCCAGATATGCTTAGCGACAGAAAGAGAAAAAGGTAGAGAAACAAGAGACATTGAAACAGAGATAGAGAGATGGAGAGACAGAGAAGGCTCACGCTCTGGAGAGAAGCTGTGCTGCCTCCCCTCCCCTGGTTTGAAAAGTCACACAGTTGTCAGTTCTACCTAATTATGGTGATCAGAGCAGATCACTGAGGCTGGTCTATGTGCACATGAGGGCTTCCCTGGTGGTTCAGATGGTAAAGAATCTGCCACAGTGCAGGAGACCCGGATCCAGTCCCTGGCTTGGAAAGATCCCCTGGAGAAGGAAATGGCTACCCACTCCAGTATTCTTGCCTGGAGAATCCCATGGACAGAGGGTCTGGTGGGCTACAGCCCATAGGATGGTAAAGAGTCGGATATGACTGAGCGACTGATACACACACATTCATGTGGAGGGGGATTAGAGGCCACCATTTGATGATAACAGTGTTTAGGAACCCAAGGAAGTTTTAACATCATGGCCAACTAGTCAGAGTCAAGGTTTTATGGATGATAACATGGCTTAAGAAGGGAGTTCCCACTTATCTCTCACGGTGTTGGCCTGTCAAGGTCACTACTGTCCTACCTCAGGGGATTGGCACTTCTGGGGCTGTGGTGGTCCCTGGGGAAGGCAGAATCCTTGGATCCCTGAATGCAATGAAAAACTTTTCCTTGTGTACCCCTCAGCAGTCAACTTGAAGGAATGTGTGTGTGTGTGTGTTAAGTCACTTCAGTCATGTTTGACTCTGATACCCTATGGACTGTAGCCAACCAGGCTCCTCTGTCCATGGAATTCTCTAGGCAAGAATACTGGAGTGGGTTGCTATGCCCTCCTCCAGGGCATCAAACCCACGACTCTTATGTCTCCTGCATTGGCAGGCAGGTTTTTTACCACTAGTGCCACTTGGGAAGCTGGAAGGAATGGTTTGCAACAACCTCAGTCCTACCTGCAGCTGGAAGGGAAGGGCAGGCTGCTGACTGTGTCGACTCAGTGGAGGGTCAGTGAGAAACAGATTCATTCAGACTCTGTCAACCAACAACCTACCGAGGAACAGTTCTGAGGGTAGCACCTCACACAGTAAAAACGGCTCATTCTATGACTAGCGCTAAATCCACAGAGCAGATACCTGCGTAAATGCAACACCTTCATGACCTGGAGCCAAATAGCAGGACCTCAGACTCCTCTCTCCGTGGGTCTGCAGAAGTTCTCACACTCTGCCATCCCAGCCCCAGCGGACAGTCTATATCCCACAGCTTCCGAGATCACTGCCCTAAGACTTCCCTCCAAGGAGAACCTTTTTAATCATCACTGTTAATTTTAAATCTTCATGTGATTTTTGTATCCTATACCATAATCTCTTGTTTATTTTAATATAAAATGAGGACTTCCCTGGCAGTGCAATGGTTAAGACTTCGCCTTCCTTAAGTCAGACAGAGAAGGAGGAATATCATATGACATCCTTTATATGTGGAATCTACAAAAAAATGACACAAATGAGCTTAAAACAGAAAGAGACTCACACACCTGGAGAACAAACTTATAATGTTACCAGAGGGGAAGAATGGGGGGAAGAGAAAATTAGGGAGTTTGGGATGGACAGGTACACACTGCTCTATTTAAAAGGGATGACCAACAGGGACCTACTCTATAGCACAGGGAACTCTGCTCAATGTTATGCAGCAGCCTGGATGGGAGGGGAGAATGGGTACATGCTTGTGTATATCTGAGTCCCTTTGCTGTTCACCTGAAAATATCACATTTTTGTTAATTGGTTATACCTCCATACAAAATAAAAGGTTGTTTTTCTTTTTTTAAAGCAAAGAAAAAAGACTTCACCTTCCAATACAGTGTGTGCAGGTTTGATCCCTGGCTCAGGAGCTGAGATCCCACACACCTTCCAGCCAAGAAACCAAAACATAAAACAGAAGCAATATTTTAACAAACTCAAATAAAGATTTTAAAAGGTTCACATCAAAAGAATCTTTTAAAAAATTAATTAAAAAGATAAAATGGATGTGATTTTACTCAAAATCACGAAAGTAAAACTGGTGCCCTGAGAAGATGAGCTGTGTGTACTCTGTGATTGTTTCCTAGACACACCCAGGTACTTCTTGGACTTGAGCAGAAACTGTAAATTCCATCCGAAAATATAATTTTAATGTCTAAGAGAATTTCTTTTTTATGCATTCTGGTTTCTTACTAAGAATGTAAAAGGGAAAAGAACCAAGCTCATGGTGACTCTCTACTTAGTTCCCAGCCAGCAGTACCACCTAGCCAAGCATGTAGCTGAGCCACCCTGGAGGGACTATTTCAGCTCCAACTGACGCATGTGCAGTGGAAATCAGGTGTTTAAATGACCCCTGCCCAAGCTGAAGGTCCGTAACAAAATCAAACACTGCTGTTTAAGCTACTAAGCTATGAAGGTATTTATATTACATTACAATAGATAGACAACAATGACCAAAGAGTTTGGAATAGATATTTCACAAAGGAAGATACACAAAGGACCAATAAGTACAAGAAAAGACTAACATCATTAGTCATCAGGGAGATAAACATTAAAACCACAGAAGACATCACTACGCATCCATTAGGATGGCTAAAATTTTAAAAATAAAGTAAAAACTGACCTAGACCATGCGCTGGTAAGGATACAGAGGAACTGAAATGAATGCTCACACTTTGCTGAAGGCAAATGGTACAACCACTTCCAAAAATAGACAGTTTTTTAAAGACTTAAATTTAAACCAGCAAGTTCACCCCTAAATATTTACCCAAGAGAAATGAAAACATATGTCCACCAAAAATGTACACAAGAATGTTCCCAGAAACTTTTATCATGACAGCCCAACTGGATACAATCCAAATATCTATCAACTAGAGAATGGACACACAAATCGTGGTATTATTATAGAATAGTAAATACAACCAAATACAATAAAAAGGAATAAACTATTGATACAAGCAATAACATCAATGAACCTAAAAATGATGACAGTCAAGATATCCCTGGTGGTTCAGTGGTCGGGCCTTCCCCTTCCATTGCAGATGACGTGGGTTCAATCCCTGGTTGGGGAACTAAGATCCCACATGTCTCTCAGCTAAGAAACCAAAATAAAAAACAGAAGCAACATTGTAACAAATTTAATAAAGACTTTAAAATGGTCCACATCCAAAAAATTCTTAAAAAATATAATAATGAGGGAAGGAGATCAGATACATAATGATACCTACTTTCTAAGTCCACTTATATGATATTCAAGGCTAGGCAAAACTCATTTAGTAAGTAGTTTAAAATCATGATTCTGTCTGAGACAATCTGGTTTCTAGAACTTGTGATCTTAACCATGATGCTGTATCTCTAAATCCATGGATAAAGATTTTGAAGAAGATAATGATTTAAGTGTTATATGAATGGTGAGGTCCTGGGGAAGATGGAATAATTAAGAGATAAACTGAGGAGAAGTGAAATAGAACTTTGTTTTTGCTCTCTCTATATTTGGTTATTTCAAAATTGTTAAATGAGCATGTGTAATATTAAAAAATATTTTTTGAGTGTAATTTACTTACAGTAAAATGCACAAGTCATAAGTGTATATTTTGGTGAATTTTGTGACAAATTTACATCCATGTAAATGACACCTCAATGTCACCATTGCTGAATGCTAGAACAAAGGTGAGCACAATTAGAAGAAAATGGCACAATATACATTCAGCATTATAAAACTTCACAATGCATGGCATGAAGTAAAAGTGATCAGGTATGCAAAAGCACAGAAATGCATGGCTCATACCATGAAACAATCAATAAATAGAGGCAGAATCAGAAAGGACAGATATTAGAAAACAAAGACTTTAAAACAGCTATTATAAATATGCTTAATATGCTGAAGAAGAAGTGAGAAACATGAATATGATGAGAAGCCAAAAGAAAGGGTTTTAAAAGAGAGAGAGGCTGAAATGGAATTTCTAGAGATGAAAATTAAATCATCTGAAGCAAAGAATATCCTGACTAGATTAAGAGCTGATTAGATGCTATAGAAGAATGGATCAGGAAACGATCAGAAAACACAGTTATAGAAAATGTCTAAATGAAGTACAGAAAAGATTAAGAAAAAAATAAAATAATATATAGCACCTGTGGAACAATATGAAAAAAACTCTAACCTGTAAAATTAGAGTCCCAAAGAGGAAGAGAGATACGTGAAGAAATAACAACAGCTATAAGTTTATCCAAATGTAGTGAAGATAAGCCCATATGCCAAAAAAAAAAAATCTGTGGAACCCAAGCAGAAAAAATATAAATAAAGAAAACCATGCCAAAGTCATTACAAATTGCTAACACAACAAAAGTTAAAAAAATATCTTCAAAGCAATCATAGATAAAAGGTAAATTACAGAGTAATACAAACAAACACAATAGCAAATTCTTATGATAAAATATGCAAGCCAAAAGAAAAGAGAGAAACATCTGAAAATATTGAAGGAAACTATTAGCATAGAATTGTATCCCCAGGAAAATTACCTTTTAAAAATGAAGACAAAATAGAGAATATTAGAGATGGAAAAAATATTTCACATAAATAAAAGCTGAAGGGATCCATCAACAGCAGATCTGCATGAAAGATATTTAAAAAAAAAAAAACAAAAAACTTTTCACACACTAATGAAAAATCAAAGGGACTTCACTGGTAGTCCAGTGGTTAAGACACCAAGCTTCCACTGAAGGGGTGTGGGTTCAATCCCTGGTTGGGGAACTAAGATCCCTCATGCTGCACAGTGCAGACAAAAGAAAAAAATCAGAGACTGTCAGATTGGATTTCAAAAGCAATCCAGACAGACCTACCAGACATTCTTTCATGTGCACATGTGCGGTATCCTAAGTTGCTTCAGTCATGTCCGACTCTTCGCAGCCCTTTGCACTGGAGCCCACCAGGCTTCTCTGTCCATGGGATTCTCCAGGCAAGAATACTGGAGTGGCTTGCCATTTCCTTCTCCAGGGAATCTTCCTGACCCAAGGATCGAACCTGAGTCTCTTATGTCTCCTGCATTGGCACGAAGTTTCTTTAGTACTGAGCCACCTGGGAAGCCCATTCTTTCATGTATAGAGATATTTTTTAAAAAGTTAAAACTAGGAGTATGGAAAACGAGTACCATGCAAAAACTAATGAACAGAAATCTGGAGTTGTCTATAATATCAGACAAAGTGCAATTGTGGCAGTGATCATTCTATAGTACATACAGATGTTGAATTATAAGTGCTGTACACCTGACAGTTTTATAATAACACTAATAAAAAGGATAATCCATCCAGCAACAGCAGAAAACAAATCTTTTCAAATGTACACACAACATTCACAAAGAAAAGACCATATTCTGGATCATAAAACATGTCTCAGTAAATTTAAGGGAATTTAAATCATATGAAGTATGTTCTTTGATCATAAAAAATTAAAAATAGAAATTAATACCAAAAAAGATTTCTGGAAAATCCACAAACCTTTAGAAAATAAATAACTCAAGACAAAACTTAATCATAAGAGAAATTAGAGAACACTTTGAACCAAAACAAAAATGAAAATATATCAAAATGTGTGGGATGCAGCCAAAGCAGTACTTAGAGGGAAATTTATAACTTTAAGTGCCTGTATTTAAAAAAGTCTCAAATCAGTTATCTAAGTTTCCATCCTAAGAAACTACAAAAGAAAGTGCAAATAAATATAAAGCCCATATGAAACTTATACCTCAATAATTCTGATAAAAATTTCTTATTCCGTGTTGGCTTTGACCTGATAGTTTATCTTAAATCATTTCTTTTTCCATTGCTTTTCTTTTCTTCATAGCTATAGATCTTTCTTATAAATAACAGCTTTGCTGAAAAAAGCATATAACTATATACAAGGGCATACATAAGGAATTTCTGAATTTTATGGTACAAATTGTGTCAATGAGTGACCGTATATTAAGCCCTTACCATCTGCCAACCCTTGCACATGTGTTGTTTCATTTAATAACCAGGCTATGGTGGACCCCTAGGGGATTTTGATGGCTTAATTTATGATCCCCAAAAACCACCATTTAAACATCCGTCTCCTGCAGAATTGTTGGATTTGGTTTATTTTCTCTGTTTTGTATGAATATTTTCATCACACAAGAAACCATCTTGAAAAAGCCCCTCATAAATCTTGGTGTTGAATTATGAGATCAAGTAAAATCGGTCTGGAAAACAGCCAGCACGTTTAGAGAAGAGATGGGGCAACCCACTGCAGTATCCTTGCCTGGAGAATCCCCATGGACAGAGGAGCCTGGCAGGGTACAGTCCATGGGGTCCCAAAGAGTCAGACATGACTGAGCAACTAAGCACAGCACAAGGTACAGAGCAGGGATGGATTTACGTCCCTCTGAGTATTCCTCGGACTGAGTCCCTACACCATACGACAACAGTGAGCGAGGGAAGATGAAGGTGTGAATGCAGAGCCCAGAGAGGACAGCACACCCCACCCCACACCCCCCAAGTGGTCAGGAGCCCACATTTTTCCTAGCAGTCCCAAGATGTCTCCTCATCTCATGCTCACTTACACTCAACCGTGGTGAACTTCCTCCCTGTGGGATAGCAGCTTCCCTTTCTTTGGTTCTGTTTGGGACACTGCTCTCTAGATTCATTAGGTGGGCTTCCTAGGTGACGCTAGTGGTAATGAACCCACCTGCCAAAACAGAAGATATAAGAGACACGGGTTCAGTCCCTGGGTCAGAAAGGTCCCCTAGAGGAGAGCATGGCAACCCACTGCAGTATTCTTGCCTGGAGAATCGCATGGACAGAGGAGCCCAGCGAGCCACAGTCCATGGGGTCGCACAGAGCTGGGCACGACTGAAGCAGCTTAGGACACTCACACGGAGACCAGTTAGTGTGCTCACCCCAATATTAACAAACATCACAGAGCTACACAGAGGAATTATTTGTTTAGTGGTGAACTAATCAGAAGATATCACTACAGCTGTGGATCTTTCCCTGAATTAAAACGAGGGTTTGAGAATTATTCTTTTCAAAGGTCCATTCTAAATTATGGGGCTGTAATTCCATCTTGAAGGCTACTTTTGGGTCATGCTTCACTTCTCGTGGTTTATGACTTCAACCCAGGCCCTTGATGGAATTATAACCCAACAGGCACAGAGACTGCTATTTATCATCTGTTTATTTTACAACAGAGCATCTAGTATATTTCGGTTTTATGCTCCTGGAGAAGACATGCAGGGAGGAGGAGATAAAAGAATTGAACCCAGGCTACAGCCATGTCCACCCAACTCTAAATCCTTGAGATAAAAAGGCAGACAACAGTCCAGACACGTTATCTGCTCGTTAACAGATACCTGGAAGTCTCTTCTCTGGGTCACAGTTGGAAATAAAATGTCCAAATGGCTGTTTGGTGTCTCTTCGGGGCTGAGCAGCGAGCTCAGCAGGCAGACAAGAGGGTGGCCATCCCGCCTCCCTCCTTTCCACCCCACCACCGCCTCTGTCTGCTCTATGCACAACAAGCTCTTAGGCGGGCGGCTGCAAGTGCACAAAAAGCTGGGTCAGGGATCAGGCAGGGTCACTGGGCACTCAGACCTTGGATTTGGCCGCTGGTCCCCGCGGTGTGCTGGGCGTGGACATCCCTTTCTCTTTCCATGCTGTCCCCAGGCTCTACAGCACACTTGGCCCTGGGCCTTGGCAAACATTCTAATTTGCTGCATAATTAATGTAACAGTGATTCAAGGCAGAGAGGCTTCTGGGACTAATTAGTGACCTGAATCTCCATGGTAGCCTGCATTCCATTCTTATCAGTGCCGGGAAGAGCTGCACTCCCTGAAACAATGTCTCCCACTTACGACTGCGACACAGCCAAGAGGCAAAGATCATCTTCCCCTTCAGTGTGCACAGATTCCAGCGGTATGTGATCACGTCCCACGGGGACTGCACTTCCCCTGGAAGAGCCTCACCGAATTAGTCCCTCGTGAACTTTCAGGTTTCTATGTGGGTCTGGGGAGCTCTCGTTGCAGGTGGAGAAATAAAGAAATAAAGAAATTCCGCAGAATGGACACCATTGTTCTGGGGGTTGGAGAAGCTTGAAAGAGAATGGAGGCCTCAGCTCTCTTTCCAGAGACCTTGTAGTAGGATAATAAAGCCCACAGTGATGAGAATAGATGACCTGTGCGTTCTCCTTCCTAACTTGATCCCCTGTTTGTCTGAGCTTGCATGGCTCCCAGTGTGCCAGTCATATACAGAGGAGCAGTTCAAGAAAGTCAGGGGCACCGCAGCAGTGATGGTCTCACTGCCTCCCCGACCCCCGCCAGCTTCCTCGAGCTCCTCACCCCCATCAGAACCACTGCACTTCAGCTCGCTTGCTCAGGCCCAGCCTGATGAAGCCTAGAGTCAGCAAGTTGTGGACACGGATAGTGGGCCAATCCAGTCTGACCACTCCCTCAATTCACGTACACATGTGGTCTTGGCTTCTTTCACGTGACAATCGCAGAGTTTAATAGTTGCAACAAGCATGGCATGACCCACAAGTCCTACAACATTTACTATTCAATCCTCTGCAGAAAAGTTTGCTGACCCCTGCTCTAGACCATCCAAAACCACCCAGCAGGTAGGTGACCTTGGCTTCAGTCTTAGTGTCTTAGAATTCTTATTTTAGGAGTAAGCTATGGACCAAACCAAGAACAATGACTTTAACAAAATGTATCATTTTCAGCCTCTTCTCATGATTACACAGTGACCAAGTGTAAACACCTAGGTGCTACTTACTATACGCCAAGCACTACTCTAAGCTCTATACCGCCATGAACTCTTTTCATCCTTACTATCACCCTATCGAGTGGGCATCACCGCCCCCGTTCACAGATGAGGAAATTAAGATGCAGAGAGGCTATGTTACCTACAGCTATAAAACTAATAGCAAGTGACAGAGCCAGGATTTGAACCAAGGAAGCCTTCAAGTTCATTCAGACAAACCAGGACCTTCAAGTTCATTCAGCAAACTTGCCAGTCAGAGCCTGTTTTTGTGACATTCCCCAAAGTTGGGGTAGTAACATCTAGCCTGGATCTTTATGGGCTAATCAAATTTTCAGTGTCAAATATATTACTATAATTTAATGTTGGTAAGGGTGCAATGAGATGGGTACTTTGGTATATTTTATATCAGTTCAGTTGCTCAGTCATGTCCGACTCTTTGTGACCCCATGGATTGAAGCACACCAGGCTTCCCTGCCCATCACCAACTCCCTGAGCTTGCTCAAATTCATGTCCATCAAGTCGGTGATGCCATGCAATCATCTCATCCTCTGTTTTCCCCTCTCCTCCTTCTCCTCCTTTTATATAGATTTCTCTCTCTATTTTTTAAAATTACTTTATTTATTTTAATTGGAGGCTAATCACTTTACAATATTGTAGTGGTTTTTGCCATACATTGACATGAATCAGCCATAGGTGTACATCTGTTCCCCATCCTGACCCTCCCTCCCACCTCCCTCCCCATCCTATTCCTCAGGATCATCCCAGTGGACCAGCCCTGAGCTCCCTGTCTCATGCATCGAACCTGGACTGGCGATTTATTTCACGTACGATAATATACATGTTTCAATGCTATTCTCTCAAATAATCCCACCCTTGCCTTCTCTCACAGAGTCCAAAAGTCTGTTCTTTACATCTGTGTCTCTTTTGCTGTCTCATATATAGGGTCATCATTACCGTCTTTCTAAATTCCATATATATGCGTTAATATACTATATTGGTGTTTTTCTTTCTGGCTTACTTCACTCTGTATAATAGGCTCCAGTTTCATCCACCTCATTAGAACTGAGTCAAATGCATTCTTTTTAATAGCTGAGTAATATTCCATTGTGTATATGTACCACGGCTCTCTCTATGTATATTTATATAGATTTCTCCTACATTTTATATAGATTTGTAAATTGATTTTGGAAGAGAACTGTATTATGTCGCTCAAGTGTATTAAAAAGTATTAGGTCCTCAGTCTATGTTTAAATAATAACCCAACACACAGAGAAAGCTTTCCAAGCTATAATATTTATTGTGACAATATTTGTCGCATGGAAAAATTAGGAAGTATGCAATAGTAGGTAAATGGTTAAATGAACTCATGGACTATTATCTTACACAGCATAACTGTGTATATATGTGAAAAGAGACTAGGAAAGCTACATAAATGTTGAATGCACTGAATAACAACAACAATTCCAGAATGTTCTCCACAGATCATATTTTCACTTGGCAAAAGAAGGACCGAAATTCAGTCTGGAAAATATGGTCACTGGAGAGTCATGTGGTCATGCAGTCATGAAATCTGGAAGTTTCTACCAATAGCTCACTTAACTACAGGGCTCTAATGGTTAAAGAAATCTGTCTTTTCAAACTTCCATCCATTCTCAGCAGGTTGGGAGGTGAGACGACCAGAACAAAACCTGTATAAACCATGACAGGTGTATAAGATACTGCAGTCTTAACAGTTCTCCTAACAAAAGTGTCATGTGCTGATTGCTGTCACTGTTAATATGTGAAGTTGTTTTTGACAATATTTGCTTTTTTGGCACTTCAGGCGGAGCCTTTCTATTTGCTCTTCTCCGGACCCGCTTTCCTCATCTGGAACTCGATTTGCAGTTTAGAACTTGAGACACTGTCCGTATTTCACAGTGCTTGAGTCTAAATATTCTTCCTCATAACTGAAGGCAAATGACTGTTTTCTCCCTCTTTTTGCTGAGTGTTTTCCTGGATTGTGTTTTTCACTGTTGACGATGTTTTTTTCCTTGCGTTATAATGGTTGAAAGCCAAATGTACTCGTTGCCAAGTGCAGCGTGGTTGGGATCCGGCAGGGCGGGGGGTGGGAAGGAAACCTTGCTCCTTGGATGATGGTGATGCTTGGGCACTATTATGAGTGATTCACATACGTTCAGTGTGGGAGCTGGAGCTTAAGGGAGTCTGACGGGGTGGGTATGAGGCTGCTGGTCCATCCTGGGGGCTGGGCCTTGATCTGTATTTGATTTCTGCGATGCTTTTTTTGGCATGACTCAGTAAGGGTGTGCATAGGTACCAAAGCTCTCAGGCTATTAAGAGGTATCTACTTTCAAAGTTACATATGTGCAAATTTCTGGTTATCCCTCCAGGTGAGTGTCAAATGGAACAAGTACAAAGACACACATTTGGGATGAAACGATCATTTCATCAACTATAATGAAGGATTCCCAGGTGAGTGACAGCTCATGTCTGGAAAAGCTGAAAGTTTTTGTTGGCCAAAGGAAATTTCTGCAATAAAGGCACCTTTTATATTTTGATAGGGTCTGGCTTATACAGGTGTACAACTGTGTTGAAACTCAACCATTGTACAAATAAGACTCAGAATTCCTTTTTCATCAAAAGAAATACTGGAAACAAATATTAAGCTCTGGTTAATATGCATACTGAAGAATTTAGAGGGAATTCTATCTGAAATTCACGAAAAGTAAGATGGATTGGTGGTGGAAATGGGGCTGCATGCACATGTGATAAAACAAGGGTACTAAAGTGTCAGCATCAGAATCTAGGCGATGGTTCTATGCAGTGGTGTCACCTTGCTGGCACACAAGGGCTGGTTTTGCCCAGATCTTCCCCAAGTTACATCAGTTGCTTAAGGCTGGCCATGGTGGGAATGTCAACACCATAGAAATCAGCAAATCATACAAATCAGAGCTGTTTAAATTTTTCATCTGGAGAGCCAGCTTACAAACACACCACTAGGTAGCTATGTGAGTTGTTCACTGCAAACTTCTTTCAACTTTTTGTATGTTTGAAACTGTTCATAATAAAATATTGGCAAAACAGAATGACTCAATGTGTTAAAAAAAAAGATGTAAAAAATAGTTTTTAGACTTTTGCTTCTGAGTAGCATTCAGTAGGTAGAGGCAAGGTATTTCTAGCACTGCAACAGCTTGGAGAAAAAAAGACACATCACAAAAACAGTGTGGAGAACCACATAGGCAAAGAGGACTAGAAGAATGAGAATCCCAGAGAGAAAAGAGCACGTGCAAAGCGAGCTGAGGCTGCCAGTAGCTTTCTTCAGTGAAGCAGGATGAGGGCACTTGCTAAAGTCCAGTCTAAGAACTGGGCTTATCATATGCAGAGAAGAGAGAAACCAGAGGGCGCTTGTCTGAGCCCTCTGCTTCATGCAAGAGAACAGATCCAGAGGAGTCCCAGACCCTTGGCTGGCTTCCCGCAGGACAGTTTCTGCACAGGGGTGGACAGGAGCCTCGAGCTGAGCCAGCAAGGAGGGGTGCAATTGCCCCAAGCTCTGAGGTCCTGGGAGATGGTCACACGAGTGGGAAGGGCTTGTAACCATACCCAGTGGGGCTCCCCATCAGAACTCTGGCAGATTTTGAATCTTTAGGATGTGGAGGCTAAACTTTCAGGACAGAGGTGCCAGAGACACAGCAAGATCTCAGTCCAAAGCCCGAGGGAACTTCGCCTGGATAGTAGCTAGACCTGGAGTCAGATCTCCCTCAGCCTCAGGTTCTGTAAGAAATGAAGTCCCACCAGAGGAAGGGCCCTGGGACAAACATGCTCCAGGTTAGAGTCAGAAACTTGTGAAGCCAGATGGAATTGAGTCTAACTGCAACCCAGCCATGACCTGGTCTAAGTTCTCACGGCATTGAGGCGATAAGCCCCTTACACTGCTTGTCTAGCTGGAGAAAGGGCAAAGCCCTATGGGAAAGTGACCTTTACTTCAGTCTCGATGGTTTTTTATACAAAACGCCTGGCAAACAGCCATGAAGAATGAGACAAGGATGTAGGAAAATGTGACCAAAATCAGGAGGGAAAATAGACAATAAAGCAGATCCACAAAATATCCAAAGGTTAGACTTAGGAGGGAAAGATGTTGAAAATAACCACTATAAATATTTCAAAAAAAATTGAGGAAATGATGGACAAAAAAGATGTCTGAAACACAGAGAATCTCAACTGAGAACTGGAATGTATTTTTAAAAAGCAACTGGACATTCTAGAACTGCAATACCTCAAAGCAAGAACTCTTTGGATGTTTTAACAGCAGAAGTCAAGATAGTGAACCTCAAGACACGTGAACAGGAAAAAAAACATACTGAAGAGCAGAGAGAAGTATGAGACGTGCAGAATACAGACAAAGAGCCTAACAGGTGTGCAACTAGCAGACCAGAAGGCAAGGAGGTAAAGAATGAGGAGTGAGGAGTAAGGAGTATTTAAATCCAAAGCCCTATAGGTACCAGGGGAAGATGTATTACACTTGGGTGTTCCTGTCCTGGTCATTACATTTACTGACTATGTGCTACACTGGGCAAACCCTATACTTCTTCTGATTTTGCTTTTTCCTTGTCTGTAAAATTGAATCTGTAGTATTAATTCCTTAGGACTTTCATAGTATCATCTGTAAATGATAAAATTATATAAGGTAGGGTGAAAATTTCTTAAACTGTCATTGTCCTCATCATTACTGTTTCTTTGTTCAGTTATTCTTGGGGGTATGTAATCTCTAGCCCTAGCATACATGGGTTTCATTTAGGCTGTATCTCCTCTTCATTCTAAAATAATTCCATCTTAGTTGCATGTATCCCTGTGTTTTTCCTCCTTGTGTAACAAGCAGTATCTATGCCAGAGGTCACTGAAATTGTCATGTTGAAGACTCTGTAAAGGATTTCCCTTCTGAGACTGTTTTCTGGGACTTGAAGTTCTTGGGTGGAGGGTGAACAGAGGGGACAGAATTGGGAAGTATGCCCCTAACGTAAGTTAGAGAGAGTCAAATTCACTTAAATTCTTTGATCATTTAGTCTCTAGTTATATTAGAGCTGAGTGAAGCCCAGATTCATATCAGGAAGGGTGGATCCATAAGACTCACCAAAATGATGTGCAATTGTGAGCACACATATATATTTATAGGCCTTTATATACATACATATTAAAGTGCTCATGGAACACAAGCTTGGAAAACATGATTTCAGATGAAAGATGTGTTACCAGGGAAACCAAAACGTCCAGTATGCTGATTCTGAGATAACCCGTAAAATTCTAAACACAGTTTCTGAATTAGTTTGTGCTCTTTTGTCATGCATGTTGTTGTTTTTATGAAGAAATAAAGAAAATAGAGGGTTCCCCAGGTGGCACTAGTGGTAGAGAAACTGCCTGCCAATGCAGGAGACATAAGAGACAGGTTCGATCTCTGAATCGGGAAGATCGTCTGGAGGAGGACATGGTAACTCACTCCAGCATTCTTGCCTGGAGAATCCCATGGGCAGAGGAGCCTGGCGGGCTACAGTCCATGGGGTTTCAGAGTCGGACACGACTGAGTGACTTAGCACACACTCACCTTTTTACAAGCCCTATGTCCAAATACAGTCATATTGGAGGTCGGGTTCCAACATATGTATTTTTAGGAGACAATTTAGCTCATTGGCTTCCCAGGTGGCACAATGATAAAGAATTTGCCTGCCAATGCAGGTGACATAGGAGACATGGGTTTGATCCCTGGACTGGGAAGATCCCCTGGAAAAGGAAATAGCAACCCACTCCAGTATCTTGCCTGGAGAATCTCATGGACAGAAGAGCCTGATAAGCTATTTAGTGCAGGAGATCACAAAGAGTCGAACATGACTTAATGACTGAGCACACATTCAGCTCATTATAAGCAGAGGAAAAAAGATCAAATGTTAGTCAATGGCCTCATAACTAATCGTTCTTTCCACGTCCATGCCAGTAACAACTGGTCGACCCAGTAGATCGAAAAGCTACAGGCTTGTTTCTTTACTGAGGGATTGCGATGGGGTAGGTGGTGGAGGTATGACCATCTCTGCTTGTTTTTTTTAGCTTAGGTTTGTGGGCTGGAGTCCTGAGTCTTTTCTGTCACCACCTTTCTGACCATCTGATGGTCAGCCCTCTGTTCTCTTCACCCCAGATATCCTATCTTTTGAGAAATGGAGGCTTCCAGCCATTGCAAGTATGTCTCCAAAGTTAAGTTACCCAACTCTGGGGTCACAACTGCAGGGGAGAAGCCACAGAGCTGCTACCTTGGGATACCAAGTGCTTGTTTGAGTGGGATGCTATAGGTCTCTGGCTTGGTTCTATAGCCAAGACAAAACTCACCCTTTCCTGACAATGCATGTGAAATAGGACATTCGCCCAAGTCAAGTCAGAAAATGCTTATCATAGGGGAGGCCATGGACAGACACTGAGACAAAACCATCTCAGACACTGAACACTAGGAGTTCACAGTCCAGTAGGGAAGACAGACACTTAATGAAGCAGGAGCAGAGCCCATGAAGACTCGAAAGTGAGAGCCAGTCACGCCCACTGAGAACCAGGGATCGGTTCACAGAGGTCCACAGAGGAGTAACATTCGGGCAGGATCTAGAATCAGGAACAGGAATTTGACAGGTCGAGAAAGCAAGGAGTGTAGGATGGTGTGAAGAAGGCAAATCCTTCCACTTGTATGAGAAAGCACGAACCAGGCCCCAGAGGCACAAAGATGATGGAAATTCTCAGAGACACCATGACAACACTGCTGCAGCTCACGCGGGCTTCTCAGGATCACCCCGCATGCTGGTTAAAACACAGATTGCTCCCCCACCCGGTTCAGGAGTTCCTGCTTCTGTGGGTGTGTGGCGCCATCCCAGGATCTGCATTTCTCTCAAGCCACCAGACAGTTTGATGCTGCTGATCTGAGGGCCACACTTGGACAGAGCACCAAATCCTAACCACTAGACCACCAGGGAGCATTGGGGTCACGCTTTGAGAACTACCTCACTGAAGATGGTGAAGGACGCGTGGTGGGTCAGGCCAGAGTGTGGGCTTTCCGCTTTAGACGATGGTTGGTCACTGTAGCACTTGGGCAGCTGTTTCAGAGGAAGCTGTCAGGCTGATGGAAATTTCGCAACTGTCTAGGGCTGGGGCAAGTTCTGGAGCTGTTCCAACCAGGCCCTGGAATTTTCTCATCAGAATGGACAGTAAATTCCAGATGCAAGAGACATTGCAGAAGCAGAATCAAGTTCTCTTGGTGATGAGTTGAACAAGGAAGAAGAGAAGGGGAAGGTGAAGACACTTTACAGGTCCTTTTCAAGGGACTGAACAGAATTTAAAATGTTCCAGAGAAAGAGCACAGAAAGAGAAGCACAAGAGAGAGCAGGTATGTAGAAACGAGCAAGGGACCCTGGGAACCCATGGGCATAGCTCTCCATAGAAGAGGGAGGAAAATGAAAGTTAGCATGGAAAGAAAAGACAGCTAGGGACTCCCCTGGCAATGCAGAGGGGTCAGGTTTGATCCTGGTCGGGGAGCTAGGATCCCACATGCCTCAGGGCCAAGAAACCAGAAGCAATGTTGTAACAAATTCAAAAAGACTTAAAAAGTGGTCTACTTCAAAAAAAAATTTTTTTTTAATAATACTGGTAAAATCACAGGCTGAGGAGTGTCCACGAAGAGGCACAAAGGAAGGAGACATGTGAGTGTGGATGGAGGGGGAGCCCTGCAGAGGCGGATGGACCAGCAGCTTGGTAACTTATGGTGACTTGGAGGCTCCTGTTTATTTAACTCTTTCAAAAATGCTCATTGAGCATCAAAAGTATGCTTTGTGCTGAACTCTGAGGGCACAGCGATGAGCAAAACAGAAGAGTACCTGCCACCGTGGGACTCGTGGGCGTGGAATCTGTCATCACAAATGCAAAGGAAAAGACGGGGTGTCATGGAGGGAATGACAGATGAGGTCACGCCAGGGACAACGCTGAAGCTCAGGCTGGATACATGAACCCAAAAAGAAGAGGCTGAGATGACTGTGCGGGTGAAGACCGCAGGCAAATGACCCGCGTCAGCCCCGAGGAACTGAAAGGAAGCCAGGTGACGGGGACAGAGAGGCAAATGGGAGGCAGTTTCAGAGAGGCTGGCAGGCAGGCTGGAGCCAATACATGCAGGATTCTGCTCAAGCCTCGTTAAAACTCTTGTCCACGTGGACGCATCTTCAGAGCCATCAGCTTCACCCCAACACCAGCTTCGTTGTTGTTCAGTTGCTCAGTCATGTTCACCCTTTGTGACCCCATGAAATATTGACCACCAGGCTCCTCTGTCCATGGGATTCTCCAGGCAAGAATACTGGAGTGGGTTGCCGTGCCCTCCTCCAGGGGATCTTCCTGACTCAAGGATAACCAGGTGACGGGGACAGAGAAGCGAATGGGAGGCAGTTTCAGATGAGGCTGGCAGGCAGGCTGGAGCCAATACATGCAGGATTCTGCTCAAGCCTCGATAAAACTCCTGTCCACGTGGACGCATCTTCAGAGCCATCAGCTTCACCCCAACACCAGCTTTGTTGTTGTTCAGTTGCTCAGTCATGTCCACCCTTTGTGACTCCATGAAATATTGACCACCAGGCTCCTCTGTCCATGGGATTCTCCAGGCAAGAATACTGGAGTGGGTTGCCGTGCCCTCCTCCAGGGGATCTTCCTGACTCAAGGATAAAACCCACATCTCCTGCACTGCAGGTGGAGTCTTCACCACTGAGTCACCAGGAAAATTCTGTTTTGGCTTAAATTCTGACTTTCACTAGCTTTGTGATTTAAGCCTCTATTCCTCAGTTTCCTCATGAAAAAGTATCTCCTCCCTTGGGGTACTGTAAAGATTAAATAACTTAATACATGTAACATATTTAGAACAGTGTATAAATATTTATCTTCAATAAATATTAGCTAGTTATCATCATTATTATTTATCATTATTACTCTACCCTTTTATAGGCTCAAAATCTAACTTTCCCCCTCTCCTCCCCTTACTAAGGAATATACTAGTTCATACAATCACAAAAATGTTATACATTTCTGTATTAAACCCCTGCCTAATAATTTTCAAATCAACACCAGCTTTATTGGAAACAAACTGAAACTTGGCCCTTCACCTATTTCACCAAATCTAGCTCAGAATAGCCTTCTGGTTTCTAGAACATTTAAAGCGCACTTGCCTCTGAGGACTAAGGCCTGCTGTGATTGAGGATACATATAAAAATATATTTATGTGCCTGCGGCTCAGAAAGCAATTTCCAAAGAGAATTTCTGAAGCTGTTTTGAGCATTATACAACCTCTTGAGAGGATGGATTTATCCAAACCCATAACCGAACTCTATCCATCCTAATGAAAGTTCACAGCAGTGACATCACTCTGTCCTCTCCCTACATACCTCGCACTTCTGGGGTCTGAGGGCACGTGAGGCAATGTAAGGCCCGCGCTCTCACTCTCATTAAGCTCACAGTCACACCGAAAATCCAACCCTGTCAGAGCGAGGAATTTGGCAATTCCTGCATCTCCGTATTCATCTTTTTTCACAACCTGGTTCACAATCTAACCTGGAGGGGCAAATATAGCAGAGTAATAAAGTGCTTGGGAGCAAAGCAAACTAGGGTTTGAGTCCTATCTCTGCCCCTCTCTAGCTGTGTGTCTATAGGCGAGTTGCTCACCCTCTCTGAGCTCAGGGATCACTTCTGTGACAATAATGAGAACACCTATTCCATCAGGCAACTGTGAAGATTGAGTGATGTCTAGAAGCACCTCGTACTTCACCTGGAACAAAGAGCTGTCACTGCTGTCCTGACAGAGCAAATGAAAGTCAAGGCAAAATGCACCAGATGGTCCAGGGACACTGCTCCCGGCTTTGCAGCTGTGGGGTGACTCCTGGTCCCCAGCCACCTGCTACATCTCTGCCCCTCTCTAGCTGTGTGTCTATAGGCGAGTTGCTCACCCTCTCTGAGCTCAGGGATCACTTCTGTGACAATAATGAGAACACCTATTCCATCAGGCAACTGTGAAGATTGAGTGATGTCTAGAAGCACCTCGTACTTCACCTGGAACAAAGAGCTGTCACTGCTGTCCTGACAGAGCAAATGAAAGTCAAGGCAAAATGCACCAGATGGTCCAGGGACACTGCTCCCGGCTTTGCAGCTGTGGGGTGACTCCTGGTCCCCAGCCACCTGCTACTTCCACAGACACGGCTTTCCTATGCTGGTTTACAAGGCAATTACACAGCCACAGGTTGCCTGCGGTCGGTCAGTGCTAACAGGGAATGACTCTCTTGCTCCATTTCTGACAAGCCGCATAGTGTTCCTGCTTCACCCCAACCTGCCCCCTGGCCCTTTCGACACCCCAGGGCTGTCAGAATTTAAGGCCAGCTCCCGGGGCTTCAAGAGCCACCTTTGTTCTCCCTCCACTCCACCTGGCAGCTTTGCAAGGCCTGATGGATCCTGTTTCAGGAAACCCCTACGGAGGTAAAGTCCAGGTTCTCCTCCACACATGAAAAGGGGGAAGAAAGTGCCAGGCAGGTGGGGTCCCTGCAGCCCAACCAGGGGGACAAGGGAGCTGCTGCACTCTGCTGCACAGGATTTCCATTCAGAGTGAATCACTGGCTCGCAAGTTGGCAACCCCAGACCTTGGAACAACTTGGCAAATGGAAATCTAAATGGACTGTCCACTGTGTGTGTGTGTGTGTGTGTGTGTGTGTGTGCGCGCGCACACACATCCCCAGGGCTGTATGTTAAACACCTCCCTCCACACACACTAAACAGACAGACACACTGTCTCAGCAACCAGCTTGCCCAGGAAGAGGTAGGGAAGGGATGGAGTACTTGGTGAGGGCAGGAAATGATACAGTGTCAGAAAAGATGACGTAAAGGCCTTTGTTAAAGAGGTGACATCATAACTCTCGTGCAAATATAAAATGAAGATATGGCACAGTTTATCCAATCCATTCATCAACGAGGGAAGCAGTAAGACATTCAAACTGCTGCAAATGGCAATTTGAAAAGTTTGATTTTTTTAATAGGCAATTGAGTAAAGAAAACAGGGTAAGATCAATAGGTTTTAAAACCTAAACTGACTCATGTCTCTTGTGGTCACAAACCACAGCCTTTGTGGTTTATCTTTGCCCCTCCAACAGCACAGAAATTATTTGCATCTCTACCAAACAAAAATCAGCCAACCCCTGCCCCCATCAGAGCTGAGAAATAGCCAAGTCAGTGGAGCACCAGTCAAGGAAGCGGGCTGAGCAGAGGGCTGGGGGATACTCAGTATCTCTTTCGCTCACTGCCAAGTGTTGAGTCATTTTTCTCCAGTTTGTGCCAAGCTGCACTTGGTTCAAGTCCTCTCTGGTCCCTTTCTCCAGGCACAATGTTTGTTCTAGCCAGACAGTGTGAGACCCACTGTAGCCTTTTGCTCTTGTAAAAACCTTCGGTCCAAACTGGGTCAATAGCTAACTCAGCAACTCCTTCCTGTCTTCATTCTTAGGATGTCCTGGGCCAGAGGGATGAGATGCTGGGGTACCAGCAGTGGTCACGATGCCCTCCTAACCATCAGTGGCCACAGGGCTCCAACAGGGCCACACCAGGAGCCCCATCCACCAGGACCTGAGGTCACATTTTCATCCAAGTCACGGGCAGAGAAGAGAAACACCAGCCAGAACTTGCTAAAATGGCCACAGAAAACTGCAGTGAAACTCGTCAAGAACATGAGATATATATATTTCATTTATACTAATTATTTCAGGTTAGTTTAATCTCAGTTCTAAAAAGGAAGCATCCACACTGATCACCACTCCTCTCACTTGCTCATGCAGCAAGGGTTTCCCTCCCATCTACTTGTGAGCACTGTTCTTAGTGGTGCACACAGCAGACACCATACCTTCCCTCGTGCAGCTCACCAAGTGACTCTAAAAAACACTAATCCTCCCTTATCTATTTCACGCTTTTCAATGGGTTTTCATGCAAGAGGCCCTTGAGCCTCACACCTGCCCAGCTTTTTCCCCAAAACACAGCCTGCCCGACGCCAGGTCTCTCCACCTCCACCCTTGCCTCTGGGGCTCCAGCCCCTCGTCATCTCCCACTTGCACAACCAGATTGCTTAAAGATATGAATCAGGGACTTCCCTGGCGGTTTAGTGGTTAAGACTCCATGCTTCCCCTGCAGGGGGCAGGGGTTCAATCCCTAGTCAAGGAACTAAGATCCCAGATGCTGTGCAGTATGGCAAAACAAAAAAAGGTTTAAAACATGTGAATCGGGTCTCTGGAGATTAAATCCCAAGCTCCACAGCAAGACTCCTGTGGTCCAGTCCCTGCCTCCCCTTCTTTCTGCTCCAACAGCACCAGGTTCCTCTGCCTTAGGACTTTTGCACCAGTTGTTCTCTGTCCTAATTCTCGACTGGCTCCTTCTCTCATTCAAGTTTCCGTTCAGATGCAACCCTTTTCTTCACTCCCCACTCTGGCCCTCTCTATCATATCACCCTAGCCCTCACCATCATAATTACTCTGCTCTGTTGAGGTGGCACAGTGGTAAAGAATCCACCTGCCGTTTCAGGAGACGACAAGGGTTTGATCCCTTCATCAGGAAGAATGGTCCAGTCCCTGCCTCCCCTTCTTTCTGCTCCAACAGCACCAGGTTCCTCTGCCTTAGGACTTTTGCACCAGGTGTTCTCTGTCCTAATTCTCAACTGGCTCCTTCTCTCATTCAAGTTCCGTTCAGATGCAACCCTTTTCTTCACTCCCCACTCTGGCCCTCTCTATCATATCACCCTAGCCCTCACCATCATAATTACTCTGCTCTGTTGAGGTGGCACAGTGGTAAAGAATCCACCTGCCATTTCAGGAGACAAGGGTTTGATCCCTTCATCAGGAAGATCCCCTGGAGAAGAGAATGACAACCCACTCCAGTATTCTTGCCTTGAGAATCCCTTGGACAGAGCACCTTTGCCGGCTACAGTCCATAAGGTCACACAGACTCGAACACGATGCATACATACACATGGTTCGTCAAGTGCGTCTACTGACTTCCCATCTCTCAGCTCCCGACTGCAAGCTCCTTGCCAGAGGGAGAGAGGGACTGTCTGCCTCCTTCACGCCTGAATCTCTAGCACCTGAAGTAGCGCTTAACCCACAGGATGCACTAGAGTCCTGCCTGGGAATATACCCGGAAAGAGAAAATGAATAAATTATTCTTTATCAAAAATCCAAGCATCAAAATGTTCTCCCATGGCAGGAACTGGCCAGCTAAAGATACAGAAAGAGAATTAAATAAATTTAGAAATTGAGTGCAAGCTCTGTGAAAGCAGCTCCCATCTTTCCTGTTAATGACATATACCAAGGCCTAGAGTAGAGCTTGGCACTTAACTGGCATTTACCGTTTACAGAATAAACCGTTACACATGCAAATTAGGGGCTGGCACAGGTCTGGGTGAAGAGCCTGCTCAGGCAGGGTGGGGCCTTGTGAGCTGTCCTCTCGGAGCTGATGGGAAAGCCTGAGAAGGATGAGATTTCCGAGTCCCTGACTGGCAAGTGAAAATGTTAGTTGCTTAATCGTGTCTGACTCTTTGCAGCTCCATGGACTGTAACCTGCCAGGCTCCTTTGTCCATGGGATTCTCCAGGCAAGAATACTGGATTGAGTTGCCATTCCCTTCTTCAGGGGATCTTCCTGACCCAGGGATTGAACCTGGGTCACCCGCATTGTAGGCAGATTGTTTACTGTCTGAGCCACCAGGCAGCACAGCAACCACCACCACCCCCCCACCCCTTAAAGGCTTCTCAGGGAAACACATGTCCTCTCTCCCAGGGAATGGCTGGGTCTGGGGAGGGTGATTTTATCCTATTGACTGCTCACCACTCAAGTCCCTCTCTCCACAAAACTCCTTTGTTGGGGATTTGGGGGTTTCTCATTGTAGCCTTTTCTATTTCTGCCCTGTAATTTCTCAGTTATAAAAATGGAGGCTCTGGAAGAGATCTTTAAATTCCCTTCAGAGCCAACATTTGGTGGTTTTATGTGTAAATGCTTTCCACCTGGAACCAGGGGGTGTTCGGGTCAAGCCTTTAAAGAAAGCACTTGGTGTGTAATGAGAAGGACATCCAGAGCTGGCAGGAGGAGCCCTAGGCAGCAGGCATCCGGGTGATGAGGCCCGGGGTCCCCTGACCTGAGGCTGCTCAGGATCCTTGGAAGCCCTCATCCTGTCACCTCCAGGCTTGGCGCTAGGTTCCTGGAACTTCTCCACTCTAAGCAGAGATGCTATGAAGGAATGTTTGAGGTGGAGGAATGAGAAACATTCTCCACATGAGCTTTTAAAGTCCACGTGTGAGTCTGGTGTTTCTGAAGCTCCAAGTCCCCGGGGTGCTTGTTGAAAGTGCTGTCCTGGCTGCCCTCCAGGCTCTGATTCCATGGATCTGCATTTGCAGAGTGTCCGGGGAATGCTAGTGCAGACCTCTGATGAAGAAGTGTGCAGCCCCTGGTGACCTGTAGGAAGGAGCCTGGCCTCTGCGGGGAAACGGCTTAGGCAGGCTGCGGCTCTGAGAGATGCCAGGAGGCCGAGCAACCTCTTCCAGGTCAGCCTCGGCCCACCAGGTTCCAATCCCGTCAGTCACTTGGAGGCCTTTGGCATGAGGCCAGGCAGATGGGCACTTGGAGAGGAGGAGCCCACTCATGCCCAGACCTGCTGGGGGTGCACTGCAGCCTCTGCTCCAGGGAGCTGTCTTTATGTCACTGAACATGAGTGGATTCTCTGAAGTCTCTCCAGTTCTAGAAAATGAATGCGATGTTTTTGGCCCTCTTGCTGTCCTGATAAGCTGGTTGACTGGGCTTGAATAGCGAGCTTGATTCTGCCTCAAGGGGTACTTTCCTCAGCTCTTCTGAAAATGCTCTGTGCCCGCTTTCTACAGATGATGGCAGCAATGGCGAAGCTCTTTTACCCGTATCCACTGCCAGACACACATCTATGCCACTAAAATTCATGGAGCAGGAACTTCCCCAATAGTCCAGTGGTTAAGACTTCACCTTCAAGTGCAGGGGGGTTGGGCTCAATCTCTGGTCAGGGAGCTAACCCATATGCCTTGTGACCATAAACCAGAACATAAACACCAGAAGCAGTATTGTAACAAATTCAGTAAAGACTTTAAATGGTCCACATCCAAAAACCAATCTTAAAATTCATGGCGCGTTTGTCCCCAGAGTTGGAGAATTTGGTAAATAGAGAGAGTCCTGAGAGGCATCTCTCCCAAGAGCAGCCACTCCTGTTTCTCACTGCTCACGGAGCCAATGGCCACAGTCCTCCTGACATCACTACCCGGGAGTGGGGAGAGCTATGGGGAGGAGGAGGCCAGAACTCAGTCAAGGTATTCACGAAGGATCGGAGAACACATCCACCCCCAGAAACAGCCCAGTGGTCCCTCTCAGACCTCAGCCCCCAGGAAGTCCCCACACCCTGACCAGTGCCTCCCCAGGACTCACATGTTCTATGGGACCTGCCAAGGCCTCAGGGCTCATGGAACTTCCATGAACTTGTTTGTGAGTCCACCAAAGAGCCTGTGAAGAAAAGCATCAAAGGCTAGGGGCTTTTGTCTTCATTTTGTGTCTTCACCTTCTCTCCGCTGCATAAACATTCACTTCCAGCCCATAAACATTAAAGGCTGAAGACTGAGAGAAAGAGCAATCCAGAAGCCTCTTTCCCAACATGGTTCTTCCCACTTCTCTGCCAGGAGCAGAATCCAGCACTGTCCTTAACTCCAGGAGCAAAGTTCACGGGTGCTAAGTCCAGGCACTCTGGACACATGAGAAAACCAAGAGTCCAGCGAGAGCATGATGTCCAGCTCATACATCACCCAGACAGTGGCACCAGGGTGAGAGCGGAACCTACAAAACCACAAGGTCAAGGTCAAGGTCAGAGCACTTTAGATGCCTGGGGGAAAGAAGGAAACCACGCTACTGAGATGTCCAGTGGTCAGCAAAGGACAGAGGAGGCTTTCTACAGCCAGAAAGTTCTGACCCCGACATTTTCCGGAGCACGTAAAAGGCGGCTGCTCCACTTGATGGCAAAGAGACCCCAGAGTTGTTTCACTTACCCAGTAGGTGTGTCATTGGCAAGGTAGCCCTTAACTTGCTGAGCTCCAGAAGCCCTAATTACAAATCAGTGAGCCAAAATAACTAGAATTCTGAAGTCAGAAGGGATCTTACAGGTGCGGGGACCTGAGGGCATACGTCCACAGGGAGGAGACGGTACAAATGAGAGGACAAGCCAGCAGTGATCTTGGAGTGTGGACCCCGTGGAAGGTGGCCAGCCCCGCTCAGCCCTGCCACTAGGCGACTATTCCCATGCAAGAACTTGGTGCCAGGTTTGTCAGAGCTAATGAATTTTCAACGTTAAGCCCCAAATTCCAATTTTTATGTGAAATTTCCCAATTTTAAGATGTTGGCAACTAAATTCATGTTATTTAAAATACTGCACAGGCCAAACAAAACCCACCTGGATATGGGGAGAGGGTGGAATCAGCCCATGGGACTCCAGCTCATAACTTCTGATATGCATCAATTACTGAGTAACCATCATGGTAACAGCTAGTATAAATTGGGTGCTTCACACACATTATTACACTTTGTCCTCACCGTTGAGGAAATTCAGTTTATAGAGAATAGGTAGATTCTCCAAGTATGCATGGCTACAGACAAAGGGCAGCCAGCATTCACATCCAGGTCTGTCTGACGTCAGGTGCTGAACCTGTAGCTATTAAGTGATATTGCAATTCCAGAAACAACTACACTTGCCATTGTATGTGTGTGTGCTAATCACTCAGTCGTGTCCAACTCTCTGCAACCCCATGAACTGTAGCCCACCAGGCTCCTCTGTCCATAGGATTCTCCAGGCAAGAACACTGGAGTGGTTTGCCATGCCCTTCTCCAGGGGATCTTCCAGACCCAAGGATCAATCCTAAGTCTCCGGCATTGCAGGCAGATTCTTTTACTGTCTGAGCCACCCTGGCAGCCCATAAACTCATTCAATTCAAAGCTAGGCACAGAAATGGACAGTTGGTGTTTGCATGGTGGGTTTTGTATTGTTTGTAGGAGGACTCAATCAGGAAAGGTGGTGGAGTTAGTCACTAAGTTGTGTCTAACTCTTGCAACCCCATGGACTGTAAGCCTGCCAGGCTCCTCTGTCCATGGCATTCTCGTGGCAAGAATACTGGAGTGGGTTGCCATTTCCTTCTCCAGAAAAGATAGGCTTGCAAAAGAAAAGCTACCACCCTGGCAGCAGACAAAGGCAGGGAAGCTGTATTGAGAATTTTCTTCCATTCTCCACAGTGCAAAAATCCCTGTCTGGCCACATGGAATGAGTATTCTGGGCTTTGCTACACAAAGGGCAGCCAGTGGGCCAGCAGCATTAGCATCACCTTGGAACTGGTTAGAAAAGCAGAAGTTCAGTGCACCCACATTGACTGAATGGGCCCCTTAACCAGAGGAACAGCTCCCGCTCGTACACCTCAAAGCATGAGAAGCCTGTCCTTGCCCCTCTCTGATTTATCCTCCAGTCTGGTGTGGGCCCTCCAGTCCTCTCATGAAAGAGAAAAATTGTCACCAAAAAAAAAAAAAGAAGAGAGAAAAAATGTCTGACTCTTTGTGATCCCATGGACTATAGCCTGCCAGGCTCTGTCCCTGGGATTCTCCAGGCAAGAATTCTAGAGTGGGTTGCCATTCCCTTCTCCAGGGGACCTTCCCCAACTGGATATTGAACCCGGGTCTCCTGCACTGCAGGTGGATTCTTTACTGTCTGGGCCACCAGGGAAGCCCATAATACCATACTTCCCATCAGATACCATCTCCCCAAAGACAGAGGCTCCCTCTTCCTTATCTATTTTGTTTCTTCCTGGGCATGGCACACAGTCATTTGAGCCCCTCAGCCCAGCTGCAGACAAAGGGGAAGGGGGTCTCCCAGTGTGCAACAGAAAGAATTCTTCTCTAAATCTACAACCGTGCAAATTAGTTCAGCCTCCCAGACCGGTGGCAGGCACTTGAGAATGTGAGAAAAATCTATACAACACTGCCAGACCCCAGTCTCACCCTGATGCTGTAGGGATATAAATGGTGCCTGCATCTAAAATGCACATACAGAAAAACACAGAGGTTCCTTGATTCTAAAACATGTCTGCCAACCCTTAAGGGAAATCTGAGATCCTGGGCCGGGTAGGGACCTCTTGGGCTGGGCTCCCTTGCAGCAGTTCACAACAAGCCCTTGCCGAATGCTGTGAACACGAACAGGAACCCTGAACCGGGGTGCTGGTGTCCCTCTGCCTGCAGCTGAAATGGCATGCAGCCTGGACCTCTAACCTCCTGCGCTTCGTGCTCATCATGGACCCTTTGCTTCAAGGCATTGGGGTCCTTTCCAGAAAATGGGGAAAACTCCTGACTCTTCTGTCATTGCTGCTAAATTTTCAGCCATCCCCAGGGGCTGGTGTACATGAGGAGAAACATCCCAGAGGTGCAGAGGCCTGCAGGCCCGCAGGCTCACGCCTGGTGCACGCTGCCTGCATGCCTTTCTCTGTGTGCTCCAGACGCGAGGCCTCCCCAGAGACGGAACCTTGCAGGAAAATTCTCACTGTCCCCAAGCAACCCAAATTCTTCAGGAACGTATGTCACCTCTAGCCCTTGCACAGCCCTCACCTGCCTCCGAGACCATAATCACTCAAGGAAAAATAAAGTAAAAGTTCCCAACACCCTCCTCCTCCCCGCGGGCCTGCCTGGTGAACACGTGCAGAGAGCCGCTCTTGGCTCTAACACATGAGGCTTTCCATTTCAGTTAAACTGTGATGTTGCCATGGAAACACCCAGTGAGGTGTTCTCTGCCCAGCCAGCCCAGGCTGGGGACTTGAGGCCCACATTATAGATGCCTCTGAGCCGGGTGCCACCCTCACCAACCCAGGACACCCCCACCCCCAGTCTCCTCAGGGCTGTTTATGCCTGTAGGTGTATGGGCATTGGGACACACGTTTGTTTTGTTTTGTCTTCAGCCCAGCCCCTCCCAGCCCACAAAAGGCACATTCTTGAAAAAAGGAAAAAGAAAAATGTATTTTTTTTCCTGCATTCCAGCTGCCTGAGCTAAGCGGAGGAATGAATGGTTTGGGAAAAATCTCACACAGGAATAAATTTACAAGGGACAGCTGAGCGGATAAATTCAGTCCCCAAAGAGGGGCATTACGAGGGCTTTTGGCAGGAGACTTGCCCCTTGTGCAAAGCTGTCTAAAAAGAAAAACAGAGCAAAAGAGGGGGGCTTTCAAATCCACCCCAAAATAAACCATTCAGAAATCCTTTTAACTCCCTCTAGCTGTCAGCATCTGGAGACAGGGAGGCCTGTGCACAAAGCCCCATCAGTCTTTCCAGGTGGACCTCAAGGGGGTCCCAGAGCTTGGCTTCAAGGTTACCCAAGTTTCCTGGCTTGACCCACTATCCATATCTGGGCAAAAATGGAGTTTACCTTCATGGGAACTCATCATGGCTTAGCTGAAGAGGGGACCAAACACAATATGAGCTGATGGACCAGATGGCTCTGGGGGGGTTGGGGCTCTCAACCTGGACCCGTGCCTCCCAGGATGAGGGACTCATTGCAGGGAGAGGATCATGGTTGTGACTTGCAAGAGGCTCCCACTCAGGCTAGAGGATGCTAGTCTGAGCATGCAATGCATGTTCCTTTGAGTCCCCATACTTTTCCCTATGAAATCTGAGAGTAAGATTATGCCAGAATGATTTCTGGACACTTTCTCCACAAACAGGATGTTAAACAGTGGCATCTCCCCTGCTTTTCAACTGCTTCCTTGACTCACTAGTTAGTGGCCAGTTGTAAGAATTAGGAAAGTCCTTTTGTGCACTGAGGTCTGAAAACTCAGTCAACCCATACTCACTCCCTTTTCTTTGGAAACCAAATCCTAGAACTTTTACAGCTGGCAATGACTTTTTTGTTACCCCTTGAGGATTTTCCCAGGCTCTTCCAACCCCAGGAGAGCCTGAGATTAGCCCGGACGGCCAGGCTCCTCTGGGAAAGGCGACTGACCATCACCAAACATGTCCACAGTGAATGTATTGAGCGAGCACTGAACCCAAGTGACATTGCTCCTTCTCCGCCCATAATCCTACTTCTGAAGTCACTGTCGGTCATTGAGCGTTAAGCATTCATGCTCCAATCCCACACTGTACACTTGGAGATGAGCAAATACATATTTATGCAAGGGTCAATTTCTGCCCCCAGGGAGATCAAAATCTCCTACCCAGACAGCATGTACCGGTAACTGAATATGTGTCCTATTCCAGCTTTTTACTAAGTATTTCATGCTGATAAGTCCTTTATTTGCATTTGCTATAGTAGCTACATGCTCAGTGGAATCTGACTAACTAGAGACAAATCCTGGGTCCATCCCTCATCAGTTATGCATCCTTGGGCATTAACCTCACAGCCTCATTTTCCTCATCAGTAAAACAGCTAATAACATCTACTTCACAAGATGTTGTGAGAATTTAAACAGCCCGTGCTTGTGATTCTCTTAACCCAGTGGCGAGCATTCGTGCTCAAACAGTGATCACATGGCCTCACTTCCAGAAACACCCCTCTACCCTCAATGCTGGAAATCGGCTACCCTTCCTGTGGAAACCCTGCACAATTCTCTGCCAGAGCATTCCATGTTCATTACTGAATCCTTCCCGTTAATCGTGAAGCAGAACACGTCCTCCTGCAGAAGAGAAAAGGCACTGGAGAGCTACGGGTGGTCCTGCACCTCTTCCAAGAAAGACTACTTGGCTGGAATCTGGCTCTCATCTTTGACTTTTTTTATTATTATTAATCAACGAATTAATTTTTGGCTGCACTGGATCTTTGTTGCTATGCACGCATTAACAGCTGAGCGGATAAATTCAGTCCCCAAAGAGGGGCATTACGAGGGCTTTTGGCAGGAGACTTGCCCCTTGTGCAAAGCTGTCTAAAAAGAAAAACAGAGCAAAAGAGGGGGGCTTTCAAATCCACCCCAAAATAAACCATTCAGAAATCCTTTTAACTCCCTCTAGCTGTCAGCATCTGGAGACAGGGAGGCCTGTGCACAAAGCCCCATCAGTCTTTCCAGGTGGACCTCAAGGGGGTCCCAGAGCTTGGCTTCAAGGTTACCCAAGTTTCCTGGCTTGACCCACTATCCATATCTGGGCAAAAATGGAGTTTACCTTTATGGGAACTCATCATGGCTTAGCTGAAGAGGGGACCAAACACAATATGAGCTGATGGACCAGATGGCTCTGGGGGGGTTGGGGCTCTCAACCTGGACCCGTGCCTCCCAGGATGAGGGACTCATTGCAGGGAGAGGATCATGGTTGTGACTTGCAGGAGGCTCCCACTCAGGCTAGAGGATGCTAGTCTGAGCATGCAATGCATGTTCCTTTGAGTCCCCATACTTTTCCCTATGAAATCTGAGAGTAAGATTATGCCAGAATGATTTCTGGACACTTCCTCCACAAACAGGTGTTAAACAGTGGCCTCTCCCCTGCTTTTCAACTGCTTCCTTGACTCACTAGTTAGTGGCCAGTTGTAAGAATTAGGAAAGTCCTTTTGTTGCACTGAGGTCTGAAAACTCAGTCAACCCATACTCACTCCCTTTTCTTTGGAAACCAAATCCTAGAACTTTTACAGCTGGCAATGACTTTTTTGTTACCCCTTGAGGATTTTCCCAGGCTCTTCCAACCCCAGGAGAGCCTGAGATTAGCCCGGACGGCCAGGCTCCTCTGGGAAAGGCGACTGACCATCACCAAACATGTCCACAGTGAATGTATTGAGCGAGCACTGAACCCAAGTGACATTGCTCCTTCTCCGCCCATAATCCTACTTCTGAAGTCACTGTCGGTCATTGAGCGTTAAGCATTCATGCTCCAATCCCACACTGTACACTTGGAGATGAGCAAATACATATTATGCAAGGGTCAATTTCTGCCCCCAGGGAGATCAAAATCTCCTACCCAGACAGCATGTACCGGTAACTGAATATGTGTCCTATTCCAGCTTTTTACTAAGTATTTCATGCTGATAAGTCCTTTATTTGCATTTGCTATAGTAGCTACATGCTCAGTGGAATCTGACTAACTAGAGACAAATCCTGGGTCCATCCCTCATCAGTTATGCATCCTTGGGCATTAACCTCACAGCCTCATTTTCCTCATCAGTAAAACAGCTAATAACATCTACTTCACAAGATGTTGTGAGAATTTAAACAGCCCGTGCTTGTGATTCTCTTAACCCAGTGGCGAGCATTCGTGCTCAAACAGTGATCACATGGCCTCACTTCCAGAAACACCCCTCTACCCTCAATGCTGGAAATCGGCTACCCTTCCTGTGGAAACCCTGCACAATTCTCTGCCAGAGCATTCCATGTTCATTACTGAATCCTTCCCGTTAATCGTGAAGCAGAACACGTCCTCCTGCAGAAGAGAAAAGGCACTGGAGAGCTACGGGTGGTCCTGCACCTCTTCCAAGAAAGACTACTTGGCTGGAATCTGGCTCTCATCTTTGACTTTTTTTATTATTATTAATCAACGAATTAATTTTTGGCTGCACTGGATCTTTGTTGCTATGCACGCATTTCCTCAGGTTGTGGTGGGGGGGGGGCGGGGTCTACTCTTCCTTGCAATGTGCGGGCTTCTCATTGCAGTGGCTCCTCTTCTACAGAGCACAGACTTTAGGGTGTGGCAGCTTCAGTAATTGCGGCTCATGTGCTTAGTGCTCCAAGGCGTGTAGAATCTTCCCAGACCAGGGATCGAACCTGTGTCCCCTGCACTAGCAGGTGGATTCTTATCCACTGGACCACCAGAGGAGTCAGAGCCTTTGTCTTTGAACTGTATCTAAATTGGGACTGAGTAAGACCTAGATCCACGTTAAGTCTAACTTAACAACTAAGCATTCTGTGTCATCTTAATAAGGAAAGAAAAAATAGGAGTTCTTCTTTTTAGTATATAAGTATCTGTGAAAAGCGCACTTACATACATGGTGGTGGCTTAGTCATTAAGTTGTGTCTAACTCTTGCGACCCACCCCCCAAACATATTTGCACAAATCCTTTGGAAGAAGAGCCCAGACATGAGTGAAAATGGTTGCTTGGAGAAAATAGACTACAGAAGTTATGGATGAGAGTGAAATGTTCTGAGCATGTATTTTTCAATATTTGGTACTTCAAATAAGCAAATGTTGGATATATGTATATGTATAACTGAACCACTTTGTTGTATACCTGAAACTAAGACAATACTGTAAATCAACTATATGCTAATATAAAATAAAAATTTTTAATTAAAAAATGTTTCAGATATAAAAATATATATAATTAAAGCAAATAGGAAAACAAACTATAAAACTGAACCTAAAAAATACAAAATAATCCAACTGCAAAGCCCATCTAAATGACAACAGAAATATAAATGCGACTGGTAGTTTTTATGCTACTAGTAATATTGATAATGCATTTTGAAATGGTTTTATAAGAATCACAGGGAAAAGCATATGTGTTGATGTTTAAGAAACATGAGTCTCACCGTAAGAGATATGATTGGAGAATGAAAGAAGCTAAGGAAACAGTAACATTAAGTATGAAACAGGAAAAAATGGCATTATTGTTAATAATTATCAGGTGTCCCCACCAGCTTCTTCTGCTATGACCACCTGCCAATGATGCTGAGCTTGAACTGTCCTGTCCAAAAACAGCATCTCTCTCCAACCTTCCTCACCAGTAACACTCAGAGACAGCTGCCATCCCCACCCCAGCCAGAAAGGAACCTGGGAGACAGCAAAAGGATGAGTGGCTCCTGGGATGTTTAGAACATATAGAATCTTCCTGCAGGGCCCCTTTGGTTGTGATTCTAAAAATATTTCCTTCCAGGTAGCACTTGTATGGCCCCAATCCATCCTCTTCTTTCTTCTACTTGCTCCCTTAAGAGGTAAGAAATTATCATGGAATCTGGAAAACCTACAAGCCCCAAGTTTACCTCTTTTCAGAATTGCCTCCTTAGAATTTGCATCCTTGGGTAAGTCATCTCTACTCTCTGAGCCTCAGTTTACTAATCTGTAAAACCCAGTATAAAATAATGCCCATTATGCTGGATGGTAAAATGTAGAGATAATGGACATGAAATACTTAGTGCATATATCCAACAAATGGTTGGTATAATCTTTTTTATGTTGACATGAAAATGTTCTATGAATTGCAGAACTCTGCATGAATGTCAAGTATCATTCAATTAGCCTTCAACTGGATAAGAGATCATCCCTGACATTGCTGGTCCTGTGCAAAGGAAACATACAGAGCCCAGATCTGCCTCAGTCCAACAGCAGGTACAGCACCTGGGCTGGATTTCCAGCCTGTAGGAGAAAGTTACCCGGCAGGTATCTGAGTTCACCATATGCCTTGTATTGAGCGGGGGAGGTGTGTGTATTCATCACTGGGACAGAAATGGAAGGAGTGGCCTTTGGCATACTCTCTTCTTACAATAAACAGTGATGAATAAAATCCTTTTAGAGAAGAACAAACATTGACCGTTAGGTAGTGGGTAGAGGAGAAAATGGAAATGAAGACAAAAACTGCTCCTGCTATTCCAGGACCACACCACAGGCCACAAATATGCTTTTAATCAGCAGTTATTAAACAGCTGCTTTATTAAACCTAAATTAAAGGCATGTTTGAGGGACTGGAGCATTCTTGAAGAGGGGATTCATGGGCATTTCTTTCTTGCAAGCTGTGACTTTTTCAATGTCAGGGTTCCATTCTGCCAGAAGATCTTGGCTTCCGAGGAACTCCAAACCCAAGCAAGAGATGAATCTATCTAAAGAGAAAATAACAACCCCACTGAAGGGTGTGGGTGATGATCACAAAAAGGACGTTGGCCAGCTAGAATGCTCATTTCCAGTTGTGCAGAAGGAAAAGGACATCCTTGGGGCATCTCCCCATCCAAACATCACCATCATTAACACTGACTGTCAGCTCCAGCGGTCTCCAGGGAGGACCCCAGGTGATTTAAGAATATCACCATGATGAATTCCGGTGACTGTTCTCTGAAGTAGTTATTATTAGTGGGACTTACAGAAGAGAAGGCTGATGTTCAGAGAGATTCAGAAATGTGCCTGGGGTTGCACAGTTTGCAGCTGTAGAATTAAGATTCCAATCAGGTCTGGCTCCCCAGCTCCAGAGCCAACAACTGAGGCTGACCGTGGCTGTTCTTATGACATCTACGGGGTCCATTCTTGTTTTCAGGATGTGTCCTCTCATACCTATTCTCACTTTCCTCAGTAATAGGAAGAAAGTAGGCATGAGGCCATTCGGAATAAAGCCACATCCCCCAACCTTTCTGCAGCTACACGAGGCCATGTGACTGAGTTTTGGCCAACAGGACATAAGCTGAAGCAATGTGATCAATGACTGGGAAGTGTCCTTAAAGAGAAGACATGCGCCCTCTCCCTCCCCTCTTCTCTCTTTTCTTTCCCAGCTGCCTAAAATGCAGATGCACTTTCAGCCTAGACTGCAAGATGGAAAAGGCCTGCTGAAGGTGGCAGAGGTGCAGAGGTGCAGAGGCACAGGACCAGTTGTCTGGTTCTGACAGCTGCAAAGCCACAGTACTCTCCCATCTGCCTTCTAACGTTAATATGTGGGACAAATACCCCCCTCATCTTGCTCAAACCACTGTTACTTTGGGTTTTGTGTCACTTGGCTGGGTACAATCCCATCTATTATAGGGGGATGCCTCCATTCTTCACACTCCATCTATTCCCACTTAAAGCCTGTCCTTCTCTGCATTCTCTTCTTTCCTTCCCACAAATTTCATCCAAATGGACTCAAATTACACATGTATCAGATTAGTGGCAAGTCACCAAAAGGAGCAGGACAGCTGGGACCTCTGGAGAAGGCAAGTGTGAGTTGGAAGCGAGGACCATGCTCTTAGGGGTGATGTTCCTGGGCGTGGTCAGCAGTGAGGGAGTGGTTCAAACCAGATCTTTCTGCTCAGTTAGCTTCTCTGTCTAGTATGAGGAAAAGCAGGAGTCTTGTTAACAAAATCTTTCCAAGAAAATAAATTCAGATCATCCTTTTTCTCTGGTTCCGCTCCTACCATCATTTCCAGGAAGAGGTACATGATGCGGCTGCCATGAAACATCTGTGTCTAGTCCCACCCAAAAGTACCAGGTTCCAGGCTGAACCAAGCCAGACTGGCCTGGGCTTTCTCCTCCCTTGTGTGTCATTCTTGCTTATCTTCCAGGACAAGCCAACAGAGCCAGGCTGCAAAGAGAAATGATCCTTACCCCTCCCATGGAAGTGTTTCAAGCAGTTCCAGAATGCACGAGTCCTCAAAGTTCCCTGAATCATTGACTCTTAAAGCTGGAGAAACTACAGAGGTCATCTTATCCAAGAAAAGTTGATGATCTTACTGCTGGAGGAAACAACCTGACCAAGGTCAAGTTGTTTGTTATCAGAGAATTGGGACCACTGATAACAACAAGCACAGCAGCAGCAATATTTAACCAGTTCTATGAGCCAGCAGTTAGCATGGATTGTTGTTGTTGTTCAGTTGCTCAGTCGTGTCCAACTCTTGCGATCCCATGGACTGCAGCATGCCAGGCTTCCCTGTCCTTCACTATCTCCCAGAGCTTGCTCAGATTCATGTCCACTGAGTCAGTGATACCATCCAAGCATCTCATCCTCTGTCATCTCCTTCTCCTCCTGCCCTCAATCTTTCCCAGCACCAGGGTCTTTTCCAATGAGTCAGCTCTTCACATCAGGGGGCCAAAAGCTTCAGTATCAGTCATTCCAGTAAATACTCAGAGTTGATTTCCTTTAGGACTGACTAGTTTGATCTCCTTGCTGTCCAAGGGATTCTCAAGAGTCTTCTCCAGCACCATATTCAAAAGCATCAATTCTCCAGCACTCAGCCTTCTTTATGGTCCAACCCTCAGCATTAGAGACAAAGAGTTGAACAAAAGAGACACATGCCAGACTTTAAGGGACATTTTGGAGGGAGAAAGAGACAACAAACAAATACGAAACATTTATGCCAGCTGTGATAAGAGCCACAAAGAACAAGTGCATATTACCACACAAGCATAGAAAAGGGGCACACCGGGTGAGGGAGAAGGCTCTGACATGGATAGAAACTGTTATTTTGGGTAAATTCAAGAGCCCAAAGAAAGCCAGAGTGCTAAAGCCATCACCAGGAGTCAAATCATTCAAGACCTAAGCAGCCGTGTTAAGATTGTTGGAATATTTGGGAATTCCCTGGTGGTCTAGTGGTTAGGACTCCATGTTTTCACTGCCAAGGGTGTGGGTTTGATTCCCGGTTGGGATCCTGCAAGATCCTGCAAGTCATGCAGCCTGGTCAAATTTTTTAAAAATTAAAAAGAATATTGGAATATTCTAAGAATGATGATGAGTCCCTGAAGAGTATTCCATGGGCGATAACAGAGTCTGATTTGCATTCATAAATAATCACTTTATGGCTGAGTGCAGAAGACATCAGAGTTGAGGCAGAGGGGCCTCTCAGAGCTGTCTGCTGCTGCTGCTGCTAAGTCACTTCAGTCATGTCTGACTCTGTGCAACCCCATAGACGGCAAGCCCACGAGGCTCCCCCATCCTTGGCATTCTCCAGGCAAGGATACTGGAGTGGGTTGCCATTTCTTTCTCCAATGCATGAAAGTGAAAAGTGAAAGTGAAGTCACTCAGTCGTGTCTGACTCTTAGTGACCCCATGGACTGCAGCCCACCAGGCTCCTCCATCCATGGGGTTTTCCAGGCAAGAGTCCTGGAGTGGGGTGCCAGTGCCTTCTCCGCAGGGCTGTCTAGTTGTCCACATGAGGACAATGAGTGTTGACACAGGAGAGACAGAGGAGAGATGTGGATGGAATTGGGTAGAAGGGACCAGAGCTGCCTCTGGGACCAGACATAAGTTCAGGAGCTGTCTTCCTATGGATGGTATTTGAATCCGTGGACATGGGTAAGACATCCCAGAGGGCACTAAAGGAGGAGAGAAGGTGATCTAGGCTCTAGTCTCCACATATACGCGTTAATATGTGGCATCGGTTTCTCTTTCTGACCTACTTCACTCTCTTTGGCAGTCTCTAGTTCCATCCATGTCTCCTCAAATGGCACAATCTCATCCCTTTTTATGGCCAAGTAATATTCCATTGTAATATGTAGCACATCTTCTTTATCCATTCCTCTGCGGATGGGCATTTAGGATGCTTCCATGTCCTGGCTATGGCAAATAGCGCTGCAGTGAATTACATTGGAGTGCATGTATCTTTTGGAATTTTGGTTTTCTCCAGGTATATCCCCAGGACTTGGATTGCTGGATCATATGGTAGTTTTATTTTTAGGTTTTAAAAGACCCTCCACACTGTAGCAACAGTGTAGAAGGGTTCCCTTTCCTTCACACTCTCCCCAGGATTTGTTGTCAATTTTTTGATGATGGCCATTCTGACCAGTGTGAAGTGAAACCTCATTGTAACTTTGGTTTGCAACTATCCAATAATAAGTGATGGATGTTGAGAATCTTTTTTTGTGTTTGTTGACCATCTGTATGTCTTCTTTGGAGAAACATCTATTTAGGTCTTCTGCCCGTTTTTTGATTGGGTTCTTTTTTTATATTGAGCTGCATGAGCTGTTTGTATATTTTGGACATTAATTTCTTGTCAGTTGCTTCATTTGCAAATATTTTCTCCCATTCTGCATGTTGTCTTTTCATCTTCAAGACCTGTGTGTGTGCCGTCACTTCAGTTATGTCCGACTCTTTGCAATCACATGGTCTGTAGCCCACCAGGCTCCACTGTCCATGGGATTCTCCAGGTAAGAATACTGGAGTGGGTTGCCATGCTCTCTTTCAGGGGATCTTTCCAATGCAGGGATTGAACCTGTGTCTTTTATGTCTCCTGCATTGGCAGCCAGGTTCTTTACCACTAGTGCCACCTGGGAAGCCCTGAGAAATTCTAAAATTAAAGACTGGACAGAAGGAGAAGCTCCATCAAAGGAGCTTAAGGGAATAAGTGGACAGAGAAGTAGAAAGCCAACCAGAGCCTGTGGAGTCACAGAAGGAAATAATGTCCCCAGGAGGGAGTGGTCAGTGGTGCAAAAGCTCCCTGGGGAAAGGGAAGGGGACAGAGCATTGTGGAGCCTCAGGGCTGGTCAAGGTGGCCATGCTGGTGGTGGAAGCTCCTCCCCACCCTGCCCTGTGCCTCCCTTCCTTTTTATCAGCTATTTCCAAGTTTTATCCTTTACAGGAAACTGGTAGACCCAGCACTGATCTAGGCAGAAGCTCAGCATCATCTAGAAATAGTTCTATTAGAGACGGCTTTAAGTCCACAACGCGGCTGCCCTCCTGCAATATTACTCAGAGGTGGGAGGAGTGGATGTGGATGAAGACATTTTCTCACAAAAGGTGGTCAAGTTTATCATCTGGGTAACTCACATCTCAGAGCCAAATAGCTAAAGGGGTCATTTTTTAATCAGATGAGAACAACGATGGTGATCCTTTTGTGAACATGAGTTCTTTAAGAGGAAACAGATTATATATTTAATGGAACTTAGAAATTTTCAAGATTCAGGAAAAACCAAACCACTGCAAACTAAGAGTTTACAATTAAAGATTTTTAAAGTATGGCTGTTGAGTGAAGAATATGGTAGAGGTTCACTTAAAGAAATTTTGTGTAAGAATTTATATTTTTGAGGATTATTTCCTGAATGTGATACCATCATTTGAGAAATTTCTCAGAAAAATATAATAGCAGTTGTTCTCCTTACTTTTTACATTGTTTAACAGTACTTGGGAATGTGAAAATTCAGAATGCTAATCTCCTGACATATACAAATGGATATCTCACTGAGAACTTTGCATAAACATCATTCTTGAGTAAGGACTAAAGCAAGTCTATATACTAGACAATTCTGCTTCAGGATCAGAAACAATGTCAGTATTTTACATGGGTACATTTAAACAAAATTGAGGGGAAACATTTATAAAAACCAACCTCTTTATGATTTTAATAATTTCTAGAGATTCTGGACTTCCTGAGGGTAATCTATGTAAAACTATGCCTAAGCTCGCAGCATTCTCTTTCTAATGCTTGGACAGTATCAATGACTGTGACTTGGAATAATTAGGCATACCTTATACTTGAAGGGCTTCCCTTGTGGCTCAACTAGTAAAGAACCCATCTGCAATGTGGGAGACCTGGGTTCGATTCCTGGGTTAGGAAGATCCCCTGGGTTGGGAAGATCCCCTGGAGAAGGGAAAGGCTACCCACTCCAGAATTCTGGCCTGGAGAATCCCATGGACTGTATAGTCCATGGGAACACAAAGAGTCAGACACAACTGAGTGACTTTCACTTTCACTATACTTGAAATGGGCTTCCCAGGTGGCACTAGTGGTAAAGAACCTGCCTGCCAATGAAGGAGACATAAGAGATGTGGGTTTGATCCCTGGGTCAAGAAGATCTCCTGGAGAAGGAAATGGCAACCTGCTCCAGTATTCCTGCCTGGAAAAATTCCAAGGACAGAGGAGCCTGGCGGGTTACAGTCCATGGGATCGTACAGAGTCAGACACGACTGAAGCAACTTAGCATAGTGCACACACACACACACACAGCACACACTCTGAATAGATACAAGTTGGTATGAAAACATACAAGTCCAAAAAAAATTAATGATAACCATGAGATGGAGCACGTATGACTGACTTCAGCAAAAGCCATTTCAATGCAGTGGTGAGGGTGACGCCAAACTGGAGTGAAATTCAGAGTGACTTGGAAGAGTCAGGGGATGATTATTTCTACAGACGCCTTTTCATCTCAGATTCATCCAGGATTAGCTCTGGCTCACAATACACGCAGGGTCCCCCTAATTCTTACCTCAGTTCCACATGAAAATGTTACAAGATCGGAACCAGAAACCCAGGTTCTAGCCCAGTCCCAAGACTCAGATTATGATTGAAGTAAAAGAACCGAGTCTAAGTAGATATGAATTGCATTAATAAATTATAAAACCTTACCATATTAAGTTCTCTTATTAATGTTATATGTAGGCTTGGGGTGTGATAATTTTCTAACAAGCTAGGAATTGGTCCCAGGGTCAGAACAGTAGATGTTATTTATACCGAGAGTGCTAGGCAGGGAGGTATGACCAGGGGGTAGGGGATGGTGACATAAAGGACCTGCCAAAAAACAGGAAGTTATCAAGTGACAAAGAGTGATCACTCAGTCAAGGGATGGGAGAGCTGTTGCTTTTCGATCAGATGAAGGCACCAAGGTGAGCTGACTGTCGAATCCAGAAGTATGGAGACTCACACAAATGCTAGGTCTTCCAAGTGGGAGAATTTACCAGGGCTCCAGGGTCTGGGCTATTAATCACGCTCACAGCTTCAGTATTTCCCACACCCACCCTATGAGGCATCATGCATCTCCCTGTCCTCAGGAGGACCTGGGTTACACAGCCAGTGAGGGGCAGACCAGGACTCAGCCCCCACCAACTTGACCCAGGGCCCGCTACACTGATTCAGTACAGAAGCCCGGCCCACCTCACTCTCCTCCTGGCAGGATGAGCTATTTCCTACAGGCAGAGACTTCACTCTCCGGGCTTTTAATGATGTGACCTTCCTCGGAGGGGGCCAAAGCAATCCTCAGGGAGTCACCGCATCTCTCACCCTGCCCCACTCCTGCCTCTGACCGAAAAGTCATCTGGCAGAAAAGTCTTCAGCTCAGCTGTGCTGCCAAAGACCCTCTTAGGTCCTTATAATCAGGAACGGAGCCCCTGATGCACCTCCACAGGCAAACCAGGGCTACCGTGACTGCAGACGGACATTCGTCCTGAACACCCGCCGCCTCCCCCATGCAGGACTGCTGACAGCAGGCCTTTGTCCTCTGGGCGCTCACCCTTCCCACTAGTGCTGCGTGTGTGATGGAGAAGGACCAGGAAGGGGAGTGGGCATCCACCACACAGGGCTTTGTAACATCTCTGACCTGAGTGACTTTTGTCCTTGTTCAGTGATCCAGACACGCAGGATGCTTGCTGGCCTCTGACGTACGACCAGCTCCCCTGAGTCAGCGCAGACTCACAGAGCAGGAAGCCAGTGCCAACTACGTATGCGCGTGCATTTCTTCATCGGGGTGTGTGCGGTCCATGTGCAGGGTTTATGAATTTTCCAACCCTGATTGCTCACCCCTCCTCTCTGACCCTTTTAGGGACGTGTCAGTGCTTGAGAAGGTGGTTAAGATCATTCCCCCGAGAGTCAGGCACATGAAGCATGATGTTTGGGGGCCAGTTCGATTTGTTTGTATCTGTTTTTCAACTGAAGCTCTTCCGTTCCCACATGGCCCGGGGCTGAGGCTCTGGAGCCGCTGTGGGGCCCGCGGGAGCTATTTTCCCAGTTGCTAGGCAATGTCAATCCTGCTTCACGCCTGGTGAGCTCATGCCTGTGGCTGATTAGGGATTAACTTCACAGCAACCAGAAAGAGCAGGGAAAGAGGTATGTGTGCAAACAGCAAGCATGAGCAGTGACAAGAGTGATGAAGGAGGATTTGATGACACACCTAAAACCACGAGGAGTAGGGAAAACAATAGGTGTCATTTTAAGTTTCTCTGCCAGGTGTGAAGCCAGGCACTTTGACACAGGTGAGCTCACTGAAACAGGGATGACACAAACCAGGGAAGCAGCCACATGAGAGCAGATGCCTGTCATCTTAGTCACTGCAGTGCTTGCCTTCCAGACTGCCTGGCTATGGTATAAACTGCGAGATTATTGCTCATGGTATAAACCAAGAGATTATTGCTTGTGGTATAAACCGAGAGATTATTACTTGAGCCCTAGTTATCATCTTGGGCTTCCCAGGTGGCTCAGTGGTAAAGAGTCCACCTGCAATGCAGGAGATATGGGTTTGATCCCTGGGTCAGGAAGATCCCCTGGAGGAGGAAATGGCAACCCACTCCAGTATTCTTGCCTGGTAAATCCTATGGACAGAGGAGTCTGGTGGGCTACAGTCCATGGGGTTGCAAAGAGTCGGACACGACTGAGTGATTAAACAGACACACACAGAGTTGTCATCTAACCCAACTCTCTCATCTACTATACAAGACCATAATCAGGAGAAATTCCCCCAGATAAACACTCTATCCCTCAGACTTTTCTGACACATTTTGAAGGTCTGATCTTCTGTCCCTCACCGCAAAGGGCCCAGATGACCACTGGTGACCAAGAAGAGGAGGAATCACATCTAGCTTTAGAGATTCATCAGGCCCCCCATTCCCAAGCCTACCAGTCTGCTAGCCCATGCCCTGATTCCCTAGAGCAGCTTTCGCAGGACCCTAGCCATTCTCCCTGCCTCCCTTTTCCTGCTATTTCTCTCCCAGACCATTCTGATAACACAGCAACAGTGCTTCGTCTTCCTGGCATGCGGCTGCTTCCCAGGAGCCAGCCTGGTCTCTCCCACCCACCACCCAGCAGCCTTCCTGCTGACTCACCCCCACCACCCCTAAATTATCTAGCCTCGCCTCCCACCAAGCCATGAGCCTGCCCACTGCTCCTGCCACACCTGGCCTCTTATCACCCTCCACGTGTAGCTTAACCAGATCCTATGGGGATTTTCCAGTTGTACTGAGAAGTCATTGACAGACTGCACAGTTTAGGTTGTACAGAATAGTGATTGCCATCAGTGTTACCATTTGGATATGCCTGTTCATAAGAAACCATAAATAAGGGGTGATTTCTAGACTTGGGGAGCCTCTGTTGATGCTACAATTGGCATGTTGTGGGAGTGATTGTAAGAACGGTTTTATCCAACTTTTATTCAGAGCTTGCAATATAGCAAGTGCCAAACAATAACTGTTTTACATGCATTATCTCATGCTGGGAGATAATCAGAGCCAAAGGTCACTCCAGAAAGGAAATAGATTTAGTATCTAATTCTCAAGTGAGCAGGGGACCTTAGGGAAAGAAACCCATGTGCAGAGAACCCAGTGCAGTTTATTTATTTTTTTTTAATTAATTTTTATTTTTTTTAGTTTGTTTTGCTTTACAATACTGTATTCGTTTTGCTACACATCGACATGGATCAGCCACGAGTGTAAAGTACTATGAGTCAACAGCTAAGAGCTTACACATGAGAAGGGTCTGGTCAGTTTACATTTGCCTTGAGTTTGGGTTCTCTCTGTAATAGGAACATATACTGGCTTCTAAAAACCCAGCAATGAAGTCCTTCTGAACAGAACTCTGCATAACTGAGAGTACACAGATGAGCAACAAACTCACCCACCAGAAGTGCCAGGCGTGCTTCCAAGAGTCAGGGTGAGGAAACCTGCCCACACCATGGCTCACACCCTGAGCCAAGCCCTCCAGGACCAGTGGGAATTTCTGGCCACCAGTGGAGAGTGCTGACAAGTTAATTACTGAGCTTACATGGTCTGCGGTGGCCGTGGGGTGGCCACAAGAATTGCGTGGTGCCAGATGCTGCCCGTGTGTTGAGTGACGGGTGCAATGCATCAGACACTAGGACTGTGCTAGTGTGCTGCCATGGCAACTGACAACTGAGATTAAACAGTAGTTTCCCTTGAAATCAGCTGGCATCCTATAGATCAAATGATTGAAGGATGGAGCAAATTTTTTACTTTTCCATGAGGTTTTGGTTCTTGGATGATCTAGGTGCTGAGATTCTAATGGAGCAAGGATGAACAGCCTGGGCAGTGAGCCATGGCAGCCTGTGACACCTGAACCCCTCAACACCGCTCTGTGTGTTTTCTGCCATCTTTCTGTGCAGTGAGCCAACTGTCCCTTCCTCTGAGCTCCCTCTGCCTTACCGGCATTTCTGAGTAAAGCAGTCGGCCAGATCTCCACTGTATATCCTCCCTTCAGCCTTGAGAACACTGTGTATCCTATTCATATGGTCTGATCCCCATATAAACCCTGCCACTTGGCACACAGACCAGCTCTCAAGTGATTACAGACTGCGCCCCTAAGTCCAACCAGCCGAGGAACCACATCCATGCAAAGAGCTACAGAGTGGACACAGGAGGAGTTCATGCAGTCCAATCCCCAGCTGCAAAGTTACTCGTAGTGAATTCACGAGTAATGTGGGTCTCTGGTGTCATTTTCAGTGACTGGAGCTAGTATTTACATACTTCAGGCTTCCTTTGCACTGCTGACTTGTTTCTGTGGTATGTGTCATAATCTTTCAATAGCTTCTTCCTGCAAGACTATGAAGTGCAAACTCCTTAGTTCAGCAGTCAAGGGCCTCCAGATTACTCCCAGGCCCCTGCTCGCCAGTCCAGCCAATCACATCTCCACATTTCTGCCTTGACATCTTTGCTCATCACATTTTCCCCCAGGGTCACACGGCCCTTGTGTCACCACCACCAAGTCACTGTCAACTGCGAAGGCCTGGGTCAAGTTCCATGGGAATCGAAGAAGGTTTCATGGATCATTTGGATACTAGTGACCTATCCCCACCTCCTCTACCTTCTCTGAAATATATCTTCCTTACCACTGTTTGGGATTAGTTGGTACACAGCCACCCCTACCACCAAATTCATATGCTGAAGTACTGCACAACTCAGAACGTGACCTTATTTGGGTACCTTTTGTTGTTTGTTTGTGAGGCATGTGGGATCTTACTTCCCCCACCAGGGATAGAACATGCACCCTCTGCAGGTGTTTAAGCCCCCTTGGTGTCTCAAACACTAGATCACCAGGGAAGTTTCCATGACCTTATTTGAAAAGATGGTTGTTGAAAATGTGATTCGTTAAGATGAGGACATATTTGGAGTAGAGTGGACCCCTATACCGATATGATCAGTGTGCTTGTGAAATGCTACACACAGACATGCGCATAGGAGGAACACCATCTGAACGTGAAGGTGGAAATTTGGGTGATGTGTCCACACGCCACCAAACATCAGGGATTTCTAGAAAAGCACAAGAGGCTGGGAGAGAAGCACAGAGCATGTCTTCCTCATCACCTTCAGAAGGAGCCTACACTGCCGACACCTTGATCTTGGACTTCTAGCTTCCAGAACTGTGAGAGGGTAGGTTTCTGTTGTTTAAGCTGCCCAGTCTGTGCACCTTGTTACAGCAGCCCCAGCAAACTAGTACAATCCCTTATTCCATTACAGTCAGATCCAGCAACCGTTAGAGACCAAACACGTGCCTAAGGCCAACCTAAACGCTTTACATGTTATTCCTCATTTAAGGCTTAGTAGATGTATGAGGTGATGGAGTATTCCCACTGTAAATAAGGAAACTGTGGCTCAGGTAGTTAGCTGAAACCATAGGACCAGTAAAAGACTTGAACCCAAGCAGGCCCATATTAGGGTAACCATCTCATGCTGCCTCTCCCATATGCTGTCCTATGGGACAAGGCTTCTCTCTCCAGTTAGGCTTATGTCTCTTAGAGCCAATATCTGAAAAATCAAAGTTTCTGTCTTTATCCATGTAACTGCCTGTTATTGCATCACATAGAACTAAACAATTCAGTTGTCACCAAATGAAGAGGTAAAGTTTGATAATAGACTTTCTGGTAGACAAGAAATTGACTTGAAGAGAAGAGAGGAAACTCTTGAGGAAACTTCAAAGGAATAGATGATTTCCTTCCCGAGGGGTTGAAACAGAGACACCAAAAGAGCAGAAAACAACAAAACAGAGCATGTAGGCGCTGAGGCAACAGCAAACGGTCTAACCCGTGTGAAACTGGAGTTCCAAAAGTAAAAGAGAGAGAATAGGACAGAAAAATGTTGGAAGAACTGGTGGTTAAGAATTTTCCAAAATTCATGGAAGAAACAAACCACAGATCCAAGAAGCTCAAAGAATCACAAACAGGATTAAAACATACGCATACACACACTCACAGACAACCTGCTCTCAACCAAAGATAAAGAGAAAATTTTGAAGTCAGCAAGAGAAAAAAGATACATGACATGTAAAGAAATAAAGATAAGGATTATCCCAGGCTTCTGATCAGAAGTTATGCAGACTACAAGACCATAGGGAGACACCTTTAAACACTAAAAAAAAAAAGAGTCAGTCCAGATGTCTATACTCAGTGAAAGTATCTTTCAAAAGCGAATTTTTGAAAATATTCTTTGAGGGACTTCCCTAGTGGTCCAGTGGTTAAGATTCCATGCTTCCATTACAGGGAGCACAGGTTCGATTCCTGGTCAGAGAACTAAGATCCCATGTGCTGGGATAAATAAATAAATAAAATAGATAACCAATAAGGACCTATCATTGGTCCTTATAATAATCACAAGAAAACAAAAGAGTCTTTTTAATATATGCTTTCAGACACACACACACAAGAAACCCAAGAGAGTGAATTATCACCAGCTCTACTCTAAAAGAAGAAAGAATATGACACCAAATGGAAATTTGGATCTACACAAACAAATGAAGAATGTTGGAAATAGTAAAAACGAGGATAAATATAAGAAGTTTTTCTTATCTTTAATCTTTTTAAGATGCTAAGAAGTTAGACTCTCTGAGTTTAAAATCTACCTTTAGGATTACCACTTGTATTAGTGAGCAATTTATATAAATGTTCTGTATTTCTGTTCTCTTATCTGTAAAGTCAGGATAAAAATACTACATTAATATTTTGTTGAAATAATTAACTAAAACAATACATGTAATAGACTAAAGATACAGTAACTTTTCTCTTTATTCAACTCCCCAATCATTAATCATACAAGGCTCATATTCTGGGCCAAAGGCAAGCAGAGTGAATTAACCCCAACTTTCTTCTAACTCTCCAGAAGAGCATTCTCTACTGGTTTCAAATAAAATCCCCACTGTTCTTCTTCATCCACTATGGAAAGTTGCCCTTCCTCACTTTCCCTCATCTGAAGATAAGAGAACATCTACAGTTAAATTTCTTGCCATGCCAAGAGTCCTTTTCTCTGGGAAATGGATGCCTTTAGAATCTCTAAATTGTTACTATCCACTTTATTCACTGAATCACCTATAATGTGTCAGGCCCTGGGCAAGAAGCAACAGACAGAGCAAGAAATAAGACACACCAAGTCCCTGCCCTCATGGAACCTAAGATCTAGAGGAAAAAGTGGAAATTAAACACTCAAATGCACAAATATATCCCTAAATGGTGGTTGAGGTGGGGGTGGGCAGGGGGGAAGCAAGACTCTTCCCAGCAAAAGAACTTATTCCATTTTTAGGGCTGCTTCATATTTGAGAAAAAGCCAAGATTCTTTTGCCTGGAAGTCAGCTGGCACCAAAACTCCAGGGAGAGGGGAAAGTCCCCCAGGGACAGGGGAAAAAGAATCTTCCCCTAAATTAAGAAGATTCTTTGAGAACACACAGAGAAAATGTAACAAAATGTAAGGACTGCATTAGAACATGAACCCTCTGTTGGGTGTTTGCCTTCATGTGTGATTCCTTGCCAGCAACTGACCTTCTTTACATGAGTGCTCAATCTCAGGGACTTAAAAACACAGGCAGAGCAATAAAGAACACGAGGAATCTTCTTCTGGGGGAAACTGAGTCCCAGAGAGGAGAACTAGTCCACCCAAGTTTGCACAGCTACCTAGTGGGAGAACTGAAGTTGGAAGAAGCAGTCACGTCTTCTGACCACCATCCAGTGTCGTGCCTCAAGGGACCACCACATTGCCTCTTCTGGGAATTGTGAATACTCACAGCCTTGGACTTATTTCAGACACCAAAAGCCATTGGCAACTTTCCTTTACTCACAATTCCAAAACATGCAAATTTTCTATTTTTAGATTCTTCAGTAAATGCAAGCTTTTTAGTATCAACATATTCAAAATGCATTCTCTACTACTGTAAACCATTTTACAAAGAGGGATTAAAGATCAGGAAAGGAAAAGGAAGGTAAAATAACTTCCACTTGGCTGTGGTCATGGGAACAAAATCACTAGCTTATATTCTCTTTTAAAATGCCATTCAAATGGAGGTAAAATTAGGAAATGATAGGGAGACACAGAGAATGAGAGTGAAGACAGCAACAGACAGACATCAACGAACATTGGAAGATAGGAAGTGAATGGATAAATGAGAACATGCTACCAGAGGGGCAAAAATTAAAAAGTGAGTGATCATAGAGGACTCACCCTTCCAATAAGAAGCCACTTCAGACCACCGAACCTCAGAAAGGCTCAGAAGTTGGTGGACGAGGCAGTTTGAAGGCTGAGGAGGAAAGCAAGCTTATATCAGGGATCAGGCCCTTCCCTGGCCTCTTTCCAACCGTGTAGACCCTGATGGCTGTGTCTCCCCAACACCAACAGCAAGGATTGCAGCTCCGAGGTTCTGGACTTG
>SJXQ01011840.1:184352-271447 GCA_006408695.1 Aepyceros melampus | reverse complement strand
GGGATGAGGTGAAGTTCTCCAGACTGAAACAGAAGGCCCCCCACTCATGTGCCCCACATGCACCAGGACCCTGCCAGCCAGACCTCTGCTTTTCTAGTCAGGAGCCTGCAGGAGTCTTTGAATCAAAGAAAAGACCGACAATTGACAATACTGACAACTGTGGGTTACTCCTTCTCCAGCAAAAAATGTTACAGTGAAACTGCCCCGTCATCAAGTTGAGGCCCCACTCAAGCACTTCCAAAGGGTTTTTCAGTGTCTCGCTATCAAGTAAGCATGGACAACTGGGGTCACTAGGCATTTAATTAAAGTCTTTAACATGATAGGAATTAAACGGAAAAATTGTATTCACACAGAGAGACAGACAGACAGACAATGGAGGGAGCGGGCAACACTTTTTTTTTTTTTAAAATAAAACAAGCTATTAACATCCTCAGATAGGGCCTTCTCTGATGGTCCAGTGCTTAAGACTCTGCTTCCAGTGCAGGGGGCAGGTTCAATCCCTGACAAAGGAACCAAGACGCCACATGCTGAGCACAGCCAAAAAAATCCAAAACCATCCTCGGATAAGAAGAGAACAGATTTAAGAACAGGATGCTTTTGGAAGAAAGTCACATTCAGAGAAGTAGAAAGAGCTCCTGGGGATTCAAAGTGATAGTGAAAATTTTAAACTACAAAAAAAAAAAAAAAATTGGATGGAGAGGAAGTTAAAGCTCAGGAAATGTCCCAGAATCAAAGTTTCAAAAATGGAAGTGAGAAGAGGAAAACGAGAAGTGAGAGGACAAATATAAACAGTCTTATATCCAATTTCCAATCAAAGGGGACAAATAAAATCTAAGAGAGGACATAATTAAAGAACTAATGATTTACTTATTAATTATTAATTACTTTTTAATAATCAGAGAAATAATGATTCATAGAAAATTTTATAAAGAAAAATGACTCCAGAAAAAAATGTGTTACAGAAAGGAATGTAATTATTACAGTTTGTGACTCAATTATTAACAGTATTTCAGTTTAGTTCAGTTCAGTCACTTAGTCATGTCCGAGTCTTTGCAACCCCATGGACTGCAGCATGCCAGGCTTCCCTGTCCATCACCAATTCCTGGAGTTTACTCAAATTCATGTCCATTGAATCGGTGATGCCATCCAACCATCTAAACCTCTGTCGTCCCCTTCTCCTCCTGCCTTCAATCTTGCCCAGCATCAGGGTCTTTTCCAATGAGTCTGTTTGTTTGCATCAGGTGGCCAAAGTGTTGAACTTTCAGCTTCAGCATCAGTTCCTCCAATGAACTTCAGGACTGATTTCCTTTAGTTTTGACTGGTTGGATCTCCTTGCAGTCCAAGGAACTCTCAAGAGTCTTCTCCAACACCATAGTTCAAAAGCATCAATTCTTTGGTGCTCAGCTTTCTGTATAGTCCACTCTCACATCCATACATGACTACTGGAAAAACCATACCTTTGACTAAGTGGACCTTTGTTGGCAAAGTAATGTCTCTGCTTTTTAATATGCTGTCTAGGTTGGTCACAGCTTTTCTTTCAAGGAGCAAGTGTCTTTTAATTTCATGGCTGCAGTCACCATTTGCAGTGATTTTGGAGCCCCCAAAAGTAAAGCCTGTCACTGTTTCCACTATTTCCCCATCTATTTGCCATGAAGCGATGGGACTGAAAGCTGTGATCTTAGTTTTTTGAATGCTGAGTTTTAAGCCAACTTTTTCACTCTCCTCTTTAACTTTCATCAAGAGGCTCTTTAGTTATTCTTCCCTCTCTGCAATAAGGGTGGTGTCATCTGCATATCTGAGGTTATTGATATTTTTCCCAGCAACCTTGATTCCAGCTTGTGCTTCATCCAGCCTGGCATTTTGCATGATGTACTCTGCATATAAGTTAAATAAGTAGGGTGACAATATACAGCCTTTATGTACTGCTTTTTCAATTTGGAACCAGTCTGTTGTTCTATATCTGTTTCTAACTGTTTCTTCTTGACCTGCATACAGATTTCTCAGGAGGCAGGTCAGGTGGTCTGGTATTCCCATCTCTTTCAGAATTTTCCACAGTTTGTTGTGATCTACACAGTCAAAGGCTTTTGGCATAGTCAATAAAGCAGAAGTAGATGTTTTTCTGGAACTCTCTTGCTTTTTTGATGATTTGGCAATTTAATCTCTGGTTCTTCTGCCTTTTCTAAATCCAGTTTGAACATCTGGAAGTTCACGGGTCACATACTATTGAAGCCCAGCTTGGAGAATTTTGAGCATTACTTTTCTAGCATGTGAAATGAGTGCAACTATACGGCACTTTGAGCATTCTTTGGCATTGCCTTTCTTTGGGATTGGAATGAAAACTGACCTTTTCCAGTCCTGTGGTCACTGCTGAGTTTTCCAAATTTGCTGGCATATTGAGTGCAGCACTTTCATAGCATCATCTTTTAGGATTTGAAATAGCTCACTGGAATTCCATCACCTCCGCTAGTTTTCTTCATAGTGATGCTTCCTAAGGCCCACTTGTCTTTGCATTCCAGGAAGCCTGGCTCTAGGTGAGTGATCACACCATCGTGGTTATCTGGGTCATCGTGATTATCATTTCTGTATAGTTCTTCTGTGTATTCTTGCCATCTCTTCTTAATATTTTCTTCTTCTGTTAGGTCCATACCATTTCTGTCTTTTATCGAGCCCATCTTTGCATGAAATGTTCCCTTAGTATCTCTAATTTTCTTGAAGAAATCTCTAGTCTTTTCCATGCTATTGTTTTCCTCTATTTCTTTGTACTGATCACTTAAGAAGGCTTTCTTATCTCTCCTTGCTATTCTTTGGAACTCTGCATTCAGAAGCTTATATCTTTCCTTTTCTCCTTTGCCTTTAATAGTACTTATATAACCATAATCCTTTAAGAGTGTAACTGGTTTAACCAAAATTGTGAAGTAATTATGAAAGGTAGGGAGGAAAACAATGTGTGTAATGCAGGGGCAGGTTGTGAGGAAATGAAAATTCTCAGCTTCTATGGTAGGAGGCCAACTCATGATGTCTTAAATGAAACAACAACAGTAAATAATAAGCAAATTATTTGGAAATGTGATGGTAAATTCCTAATGAAAAAGCCAAGAGTTTCAAATGACATGATTTATAGGTAAAAGAGGGAAGGCGGGGTTTGGAACCCTTTTTTCTTCATTGGGATATAGTTGCTTTACAATGTTATGTTAGTTTCTGCGGTACGAGGAAGTGAATTAGTAATAGGCATACATATATCCCGCAATGGCAATCCACTCTAGTACTCTTGCCTGGAGAATGCCACGAACAGAGGAGCCTGGTGGGCTACAGTCCATGGGGTCGTGAAGAGTCAGACTTGACTGAGTGACTTCACTTTCACTTTTTACTTTCATGTACTGGAGAAAGAAATGGCAACCCACTCCAGTATTCTTGCCTGGAGAATCCCAGGGACAGAGGAGCCTGGTGGGCTGCCGTCTTTGGGGCGCACAGAGTAGGACACGACTGATGTGACTTAGCAGCAGCAGCAGCGGCGCGGCATACATATATCCAGGCTTCCCTGGGGGCTCAGAAGTAAAGAATCTGCCTGCAGTGCAGGAGCTCCAGCAGATGCGGGTTCGATCCCTTCGTCTAGAAGATCTCCTGGAGGAGGCCATGGCAACCCACTCCAGTATTCTTGCCTGGAGAGTCCCCCTGGACTGAGGAGCTTGGCAGGCTACAGGCCATGGGGTTGCAAAGAGTTGGACAGCACTGAGCAGCTTAGCACCCATGCAAACATATATCCTCTCCCTCCTAGACCCCCCTCCCTGCTTTGTCCCACCCCTCTAGGTCGTCACAGAGCACTGAGCTGAGCTCCCTGTGCTATACAGCAGCTTCCCACTAGCTCTCTGGTTTACACGTGGTGGTACATATATGTCAATCTTGGTCTACCAGCTCAGCTCACCCTCCCCTTCTGCCCTGTGTTCACATGTCTGTTCCCTACTTCTGCATGTCTATTCCTGCCCTGCAAATAGGTTCATCTATACTGTTTTTTCTAGATTCCACATATGTATGTTAATATACGATACTTGTTTTTCTCTTCCTGACTTATTTCCTCTGTATAACAGTCTCTAGGCCCTTCCACAACTCTGCAGATGGCCCAGTTTTATTCCTTTTAATGGCTGAGTAATGTTGCATTGTATGTATGTACCACATCTTTATCCATTCCTCTGTCGATGGACTTTAGGTTGCTTCCATGTCCTGGCTATTGTAAACAGTGCTGTAGTGAACACTGGGATACGCATGTCTGTGAATTACTGTTTTCTCAGGTTATATGCCCATGTATATGAGCATGGTAGTGAGATTGGGCTTGGAATTTAAAGCCCTGTCACACTATTCAACTCTATGCAGGTATCATTTAGGATACGTTTTTAAATAGTGCAAGAGCAGAATGGAAACAATGTATAGTAAGAGTAGATGTCATACACTAAAGCCTTGGGGATAAGGAAGTAGAAGGGACTTTAGAATTCTTAGCCAGTGTAACTGGGAGTGAAAATGGAGCAGAGGTGGGTGGGACAGGCAGGCAACAGGGTGGGCTTCACCCTAGACAGACACTGAGCAGAGTGAACACAACAAATGTTCCAGACACTCAGGAGGACGTGTCAGAAAACTTGCCCAGAAGTGATATGTATCTCAATACAGGTGACTAAATGCTCTCTCCCCTGAAATACCCCAGCCTCCTTGCATCCCTGGGACCTGGCCGGACAAAGCAGGCATCTTCAGGATAAATCAAATTGCATGGAAGGTCTGCCCTTACTTCAGTGAATGGGACATATGTGTAAAGAGCTTTCATAGGTTTAATCGGGCCGGTCTCCAACTGACTCTTCCCTTCATATTTAAAGTTGCTCCACTGTAGATTCACTCACAAACGGGTTTTCCCAGGATGTGTGGTTCACACGTTCCTACAGTGCCCTTGTTCCCACTGCCTGGAATTTCCTCTTTGCATCCGCCTCCGTCTGGCCAACTAGGCCTCGGGGTTAGGACTTCTCAGACATCATCTTCCTCCAGGAAGTCCTCCTGGCTGTTTTCTGGGTGCTCTGCTCCCTCTCCAGGGTGCACTAGATGGTTTTCTGCTGCATTCCCAGAGTGCATTGTGCATAGTCCTGCCTTTATACTTAGCCCACAGGAGGAGAATCACCCACCAGCCATCTGCTTCCTACTGCACCATCTCCCGACACAACTGTGCATTTCTGAGCTTAGGAGCCTCATCTGATGAGCTGTGGGTCCCTACCAGCACGAGCACCAAACAAACTAACCCAGAAGGCAGCAACCACAGTGGGTGTCTGGTTAAGACCCCCAAATGAAACTTGCCCCTTGAACACAAAGCAAATCAGAAAAGGGGTTTCTCTTGGAGGCCAAGGGCTTGGCAAGCAGAAGCCTGGCTAAGCTGACCCACCCCTTAGTGCCTCTGTGTAGGTATGGGCCACAGGACTTTATACAACTTTACACTGGCTGCATGACCTTGGGGCCAGACTCTCAAGAGTCTCATCGTGAACCGACTAACAGTAAGCCCCACCTGGTAGGGTTGTTTGGGAGATTATGGGGAGTTCTGCACAAAATATACTTGCCCAGGTGCCTGGCACAGAGTGAGAGCTTATAACTGGAAGAAGTTACTGTGATTACCATCGATAACAAGATATCAGGGAGGCGCTTGGAGACTTTTCAGCTACAAAGTGACATTTTTGCCATTGACAAACATTGCTGGGCACTTAGCAGGGTGGAGGAATTGAATGAGAACAAAAGTGGAGGCAGAGGAAAGAACTGGGAGGCTGTCACCAATGTCTCAGTGACAGTTTGAAGCCCCAAGTCAGAGCAGAGCAGAAGTGAAGCTGGAGCCACAGAAACATGCTTTCTGCACAGACTTTGGCCTGTGTATCCTGCTCTGCAAACCTGCCTCCCTGCAGAGAGTCCCCCAGAAACTGTCAGGAACCTGTGCCGAAAAGCTCACTCCAGGACGGGCGCCAAAGCAATTCAGCGTGTAACAGTGCACTGAAATCGCAGGGCTGGGGGGAGGAGAGGAACAATGCCGCAACCTTCCCTTGGGGACAAAGAAGGCCCTAACAGGCCTCTGCAATCCCCCAGAAACGCCTGCCTTCCAATGTCCAAACAAGAAGCTTCCATGAGAATGAAAGCCCGTGCAGTGCACACGTGGTCACAGACAGCCGTGTATGCTTCTGAGGTGGGTGCCAGAGTCAGAGACCCGAGGCCAGCTGAGGAATGTCTTCCAGACCCGGAGAACCGGAGCTCCCAGCCTCTGGAGCACAGGAGGGGAGAGGGGTGTGGAGCCGCAGAGGAGGGCCTGGGCTTGATGGCCTCTCTCTAGATCCTGGGCTCAGGAGTTCATTCCAGATTGGAAACACATGCGCGGCGAGGCGAGGCAGGAACCAGAAATCAACAACACGTAAAAATATTTCCTTCCAAGACACTTTTCCCTCCTCGATCTTGCCCCTCCTCCCCAGACTCCACTTCCTTTCTTTATTGGCCATGGGGCTTTCTAGGGAGGTACGGGCTCTGGGCCCCATAAATAATAATATGAGGAGAGGCTTTACATACAGTTCGTGTCTCCATTCCTGAGTCATTCAGAATGCACCTGAAGCTGTAACAGCCAAGGGAAAGATTTCCAATGGCACATGAAGCCTGCTCTAAGAAATGTGTAAAAAGGGCTACTCCTTGTTACTTCAGTGTTTTGTTTGGCTTTTTCCCATTAGTGTCGAATGATGGTGGAGCCGCCTCCACACCTGTAAGTCAGAAGGTGGAGGGAAATTCACCTCCAAAAGCAGGTTCTGAGCAAAAGTGTCTTGTGAGCAAGGACCTTCTACACAGGACCCTCAGGTGGTGCCCAGGCAGATGTGAGCATCCTTACTCCCCAAAAGTTTGCATGGCGATGGTTTGCTGCTGTGTAGAAACATGGACTTTTCTAGGGAGAAAGCCTATATGAACTTCTATAGGAACCATCATTCAAAATGCTTAGAAATGACTGACTTAGTTGTTACCTAGTCTGGTGACCTCAGTCTTATCTGAAGTTTGAATCCTTCCTTAAAGTTTCATTAATTCAATAACCCAGTGTATGCTTGAACTCCTCCAATGATGAAAACCTGAGTCAACAGCCTAATAATTGAGAACCAGGGCTTTGGAGCGCCAGCTCTGAAGCCTGTGTTCAGAGTTTGATGTGTCCCTTTCTAACCGTGTGACTTTGGGTCAGTAATTCAGCATGGTTTACCTTCATTTTTATCATCTATATATGTGTATGGATCTTAGGCATTTTTGAGATTAAATACACATCTTAGGTATTTTTGAGATTAAATGAAATCATGTATGCAAAATCTGTAGGCAGCACAGGGGAACGTAGCACGTGGATAAGAACTGTCATTGCTGTTACTACCATCCTCATCTTTTTTTTAAATGTGGTTTTGTTTTGTATTATTTGCAGGTACTTTTTAATTGAAGTACAGATGATTTACAATGTGCTGATTTCTGCTGTTCAGTTCAGTTCAGTTCAGTTGCTCAGTTATGTCCGACTCTTTGTGACCCCATGATCGCAGCACGCAAGGCCTCCCTGTCCATCACCAACTCCTGGAGTTCACTCAGACTCACGTCCATTGAGTCACTGATGCCATCCAGCCATCTCATCCTCTGTCAGCAAAGCAATTCAGTTATAAATATATACACATGCTTAGTCACTCAGTCATGTTCAACTCCTTGTGACCCCGTGGACTCTAACCCACCAGGCTCCTCTAGCCATGGGATTTTCTAGGAAAGAATACCGGAGTGGGTTGATGTACATTCTTTTTTTACATTCTTCCCCATTATGGTTGATCACAGGATACTGAATATAGTTCTCTGTGCTATACCATAGGACCTTATAGTTTATCCATTATATATGTATATATATATAATATGATTATATTATTATATTATATAACATTATAATTATAATTATACATAGTTATAATATATATTATTATATGTATAATAGAAAGAAAGAAAGAGAAGGCCCTCAGTCATGTCTGACTCTTTGCGGCCCCATGGACTGTAGCCTACCTGGCTCCTCCATCCATGGGATTTTCCAGGCGAGAGTACTGGAGTGGGTTGACATTTTCTCTCCAGGGGATCTTCCTGACCCAGGGATCGAACCCAGGTCTCCTACATATCAGGCATACACTTTAACATCTGAGCCACCAGGGAATCCTATATATAATAATATATATAATTGCATCTGATGATCCCAAGCTATCACCCTCATCTTTATCATCATTGCTGTTAATATAGAGACAATTCACTACCATTTGGAAAGAAATGGTAATCGTTTTTCTTCCTTAATAAAATTCCTCTTCCTTATATTGAGCTGAAATCTACCTCCCTGCAGCTTCTCGTCACTGGCATTCCTTGACACTTAGTCAAGCACGGCAAGAGTTGGAAATTGAATGCAGGCTGTCCCGTTGTTCAAAGTAGCAACCCAGGAAAACGTACCTTCTATAATAAGGCATCTTAGTTAGAATCATTCAATAAGAAAGGAAATTAAAGTGAGAGAGTTTTAGACTCAAGATAAAGTGGGTCTTTTGTTTCATGAAGACATTTTGACAATAAAGGATATGCAGAGTACCTCATGCAAAATGCCAGGCTGGATGAAGCACAAGCTCGAATCAAGATTGTTGGGAGAAATATCAATAACATCAGATATCCAGATAATACCACTCTAATGGCAGAAAGCAAAGAAGAGTTAAAGAGCCTCTTAATGAAGGTGAAAGAGGAAAGTGAAAAGACAGGCTTAAAACAACATTCAAAGAAAACTAAGATCATGGCATCCAATTCCATCACTTTGTGGCAAATAGAAGAGGGGAAAGTGGAAGCAGTGACAGATTTTCTTTTCTTGGGCTTCAGAGTCACTGCCGACAGTGACTGAGGCATGAAATTAAAAGAAACTTGCTCCTTGGAAGGAAAGCTATGATAAATCTAAATAGCATATTAAAAAGCAGAGATATCACTTTGCCAACAAAGATCTGTATAGTCAGAGCTATGGTTTTTCTAGTAGTCATGTATGAATGTGAGAGAAGGACATAAAGAAGGCTGAACATTGAGGAACTGATGCTTTCAAATTGTGGTGCTAGAGAAGACTCTTGAGAGTCCTTGAACTGCAAAGAGGTCAAACCGGTCAACCCTAAGGGAAATCAACCCTGAATATTCATTAGAAGAATTGATGCAGAAGCAGAAGCTCCAATATTTTGGCCACCTGATGCGAAGAACCAACTCACTGGAAAAGACCCTGATGCTGGGAAAGACTGAAGGCAGGAGGAGAAGGAGGCAATAGAGGATAAGATGGTTACTGATTCAATGGACATGAATCTGAGCAAATTCCAGAAGATAGTGAAGGACAGGGAAGCCTGGCATGCTGCAGTCCATGGAATCACAAAGAGCTGGTTATGACTTAGCAACTGAACAACAAAAACAAATAACTCTAAGTAGGTAGTTTTAAAACTTAAGCAAATCCAGTGTCTGGTTATAGTTTCCTTTTACCCAAGAGATTCTGCAAGTTCTTCCTATGACTACTCAATGACCATCAGCACTGGCATTAACAGTGTTTTTACAAATTCTTCTAACCCCTTATCTCCCACTGTTATGATAAACAAAGCCATGCAAGCAAAGTCAGCATGTTACTTACTACAGCTGACAGTCCCCAAGAGCAGCGCGAATTGCTGATCCTGATACTCTTAGTTCTCTCATCTCCAGACAGATAATGGCTGTCTTGTTCTCCTGTGAGTTTTCAGCACTTACCACAGTTTCTGGCTCCTGTTAGAAATTTAAAAGATATTTGCTAAGTGAATGAAAAATGAATGAATGAATAAACGTATCAGCAGTAGTAGCTTGCACACAGTAAACCGTGTTCCTTTTTTAGTCCATTATGTCATATCAATTAGAGTTATAAAAATTTTTGTTTTTGTAACTTTCATATTTAAAGTGCAGTTGAGGACAGATTTTATATTTTCTCACTCCTGAAATCATTTCTTTTATCAGATAAACCCACATATCTTGAAATAATTCCTTATATTGTATGCTTTTATATTCTTTCCACCATCCTCATTCTTCCCTTGCAAACACTGAAGACTGATTATTCATAGGCCCTAGTGATGTCAGGGTGCTTAGCTGGGAACCTTGCCCACTCTGGATTATTTGTCCACTGCTCTCCTCCTTGGTTCTATAAGAGTCCCAAGTTGAAGGCTTCATTACGACCCCTCGGAAGCTGGAGGTTGAAAGGAGAAGATAGTATTGAAGAGACAAGTTAAACCACTCAGCTCAGTTCTTCCTGCCTTTCAAGGATCTTTAAGGTTAGGTACATGGGCTGGATAGTAGCAGAAGTGAATCTTGTGTTTGTCACCAAACTGCGTGACTCAGAAGGAAGACCGTGTTCTCTAACCATGGTGATTATCTAGGACAGTAAAGCCCACTCCTCATCAGCTGCTGCGCTCATTCAGGCCAGGTAGTTGGCAAAGCCCTAGAAACCAATCAGTTAAAAACATCTTCCTAGGGGCTTCCCTGCTGTCCAGTGGCTAAGACTTTACCTTCTAATACAAGGGTGAGGGTTCAGTCTCTGCTCAGGGAGCTAGATCCCACTTTCCTCTTGGCCAAAAACAAACAAAACACAGAAGCAATACTGTAACAAATTCAATGAAGATTTAAAAAAAATCCTTGAAATAAATTCTCCTATTAGTACCAATATTGTGTTGGGGAACAGATTGGGACCAAAATGCCTCTGCCCTCAACAGGCTAATAAGGAAAAATACCGAGTCAGTCTGAAAACCATCTAGTGACACAAGTAGACAATTGGCAGAAGAAATTTGCACCGACAGAAATCTATTTAAAAGTGCAGCCTCAATGGCAAGCAAAGACGTTAAAATTAAAACTTCAATGAGGTGCCATTTATTTAAATAATTAAAATCTGTCAAGATTGAAAAGAGAGGCGTCCCAGAGCTGGTGAGCATGCAGAGTCAGCATCCGCACAGCACCGGTGGAAGGAAAGCAGGTCAGGAGAGCCTGCGCGGGGCGCAGTTTGGCAGTTGGTTGCAGAAACTTTAATAAGCACACCCTGGGATGCAGCACTCCCATTTGTAGAAATAATACCTTTAGGAAATTATCATAGACATACACAGAGATATACGGGCAAAAATATTCCTTGCAGCATAATTCATAATAAAAAGTAGCAAACTGAAATATTAACATTAGGAAATTTATTAAACTGCAATTTATCCATTTGATTGAATGCTATGCCTAAAATACTTCAGTGTCATAAATGAATTTTAACCACGAAAATGTTTGCAGTTTATTAAGAAGTGCAAAAATGAAAGAAAAAGCATTCACGGCAGACTGCTTGACAGTACATAGCCCATCCAAGCTGGTTAACTTGTAGCTTCTTTTAGATCTTAACTCATTCGTCTTGATCTCCTGAGTAGTCAGTCTCTCTGTCTTAGGCCCTCAAGGCTCTATATGCCTCTCCTTCATCTTCTCCAGCTGTATAAGGAGTTGGACTTTGTGTGTGTGACTCTGATTAATGATGTCTGACTCTCCAACTAGACTATAGCTGAATGTGGGTACGGTTAGGTCTAGCTTTGGGTTTAAACCAGGTTTATCCTGGTTTAGGCTTAAAGAGATCAATCTCCTGCCTCTGTGGAAAATGAGCTGTCTAGAAGAGGTCTGGAAACAGCAGGATCTGCCATCTGGACAGAAGAAATGAGTTATGACTGCAAGGACTAACTGGAAATATTTGTTCAAGAACTACTGAGGAAAAAAAAAAAAAACAGTGAGAATTGATAACTGAGTAGGAGGGAGAAAGAGTCAAAGATAACATCAGATTTCTGTCTTGAGTGAATGGTGGTTGTGTCACCAAATGAGACAGGAAACTGGAGGTATAGTTCAGAGGAGGAAAAAGAGATGCACTTTGAACATGTTGAATTGGAAGCTTAGAAGAGAAGCCTGGGCTGGAAATTTAGACTTGAGAGTCATCCATTCAGAAGTGATGATAAAAAGCTTGTGGGTGGATAAAATCACCCAGGGAGACCATTAGCCTGAGAAGAAAAGCTGATCAAGCACAAGAACCCTGCTACAGGGTCGGCAGAAGAAAAAGGAGCTCTGGGAAAGAAAGAGAAGGTATGTTCAGACGCATGGAGCAAAAGCCAAGGAAAGAGGGATTTCGAAAAGGAAAGAGTGTGAGGTGAGCAGATGCAGCAGAGATCCAGTAAATTAGTACTGAGAGAGGCCTGAAAAGAGCTGTAAATTAGAAGGTGAGTTCAGTTCATTTCAGATCAGTCACTGAGTCATGTCCGACTCTTTGCGACCCCATGAATCGCAGCACGCCAGGCCTCCCTGTCCATCACCAACTCCCGGAGTTCACTCAGACTCACGTCCATCGAGTCAGTGATGCCATCCAGCCATCTCATCCTCTGTCGTCCCCTTCTCCTCCTGCCCCCAATCCCTCCCAGCATCAGAGTCTTTTCCAATGAGTCAATGCAATTTCAGTCAAATGTACGTGAAAGCCAGGCTGCATCCAAGCCAATGCATGGATGGTGCAGAATGAGGCCGTGAACATAGATGACTTCCCCCAAGCTAGTGAAAAGAGTTGCTGGGAAGACAGAGTGAAGAAGGCGTAGAGATTTAAGTCAAGATCTGGGGGCACTGAGAATAAAGGAGAGAGAAAAGACAGAGAACAAAGTCTCAGAGGAGTAAGGAGAGGAGAAGGCAAGGACACAGCCCAGGGCTTAGCCTGCACTGAAGAAGGCAGGCCTCATCTCCTTGCCCTACATGGATTTTTACTGTGATCTAAGGTTAATTTGTATTGCAATTCCTTATATACATTGCAGTTGCCAATATCTGCCAGGAATGATGCTAAGTGGGAAGGTGCAGAAGGGTGGCTGAGAGCTCCTTACAGCTTCCTGTAAATGAGAAGTGAAGGGAAATTCTGTGGTGGTCCAGTGGTTAAGACTTCGAGTTCCAGTGCAGGGGGTGCAGGTTCCATCCCTGGTTGGGGAGTTAAGATCCCATGTGCCTCGGGCTGTCAAAAGCAAAACATAAAACAGAAGCAATATTTTAACAAATTAAATAAAGACTTTTAAAATGGCCCACTTCAAAAAATTAAACAAAAAAGAAGTGAGAAACCAAGCACAGGGACGAGCCAGTGCCAAAGACGGGTCGTGTCTTTCCTGGGACATGCTAGAGCTATTCGAGACCTTGTAAGAGAGCTGGGGCAGTAAACATTCCAACAGTCACCTGGTGCTGAAGAAAGAATGAACAGTGTGACAACTGGGGATTCCTGTTCAGACACTGAGGCTGTTTGCCTCATGTAGTTATTTCCCTTCATTATTTGCTGGCATTATACTTTTTTTTGAGTCTCTTAATTTAAAGGTGTGCTAATACAAAAAGGTTGAAAAAGCACTGTTGCTCTTCAAGGCTGAAAAAAGGGAAAGGAAGACAGGTATAGGCACAGGTGAGTTTATAGAAAGTTGAGGACCTTTTCTAAACTCTGTTGGAGAGAGCTGAATAATTCTGTCCCTTGACGAATCTAACGCGCCCATATAAATCTCCTACATCGAAAGGTCATGATAGCCTTTGATAGTGAGAATAAAGATAGGGACTTCCTAACCATTCATGCAAGAATCCTCATTATCACTCCTCAATCCAATAATGACTTAGCTGGCTGAAACACATTTTACTTCTAATTCCTCACATGCATATATTCTACACAAAACTCATTTCTTAAAGTTTATTATTTCAACAGACATTTCTCAAGTACTTCCTGTTTTCCAGCATTTCACCTTAGTTGGGGCTTAATGGTGGCTAGATGGTAAAGAATCCACCTGCCAGTGCAGGAGACACAGGAGATGCGGGTTCGATCCCTGGATCAGGGAGATCCTTTGCAGTAGCAAATGGCAACCCACTCCAGCATTCTTTTGCCTGAAGAATTCCATGGACAGAGGAGCCTGAGCGGCTATAGTCCATGGGGTCACAAACAGTAGGACACAACTGAGTGACTGAACACCCACAATGTAAGAAATAGAGAAATGAAAAGTGTTTCTGCATTCTTAAATAAAACTTCTATGATGTTATTTTGCCAGTGAAATCATTTGTACAATGATCCTTGTCACAAAAGTATTGATTCTAAAAACAAAAAAAATCTTTACTTCTTATTTCATTAAATTGTCAGTTCTTTATTAAAAATGCTAAGATGTAGGCTCAACTCCTACACTGTAGTCTAAAGCCTAGTGTTTCCCAGCTTTGTGATCACTCCTTTTCCCCCACTTGCTTTCCCCACCACAAATTTCCTGCCTCCTTTATTATTTAGGGATAATATCTAAACCAATGTACTTTTTATTTCCATTAAATTATGGTGCTCTTAAGCTGCCCTCTTATAGAATCAATCATGTCTACAGGAACAAAAAGCTGTTCCTCAGTGATGAGTATAAAAGATGACTCTCTTGGGTTCTTAGCTGGACAGCAGACTTTGCTGAATGAGAAAGGAAACTCAGTTCTGAAAGCTCCCTGGAAGCATCAGGAGCTACCTGTGGTCAACTCAGATCATGGAGAGTATTTTTCTTCTATTTCCTGTTTAAAAAGATGCTTATTTGCTACGTTCACAAAAAAAGTAAGGGGTGAAGGCAGGGACTGCCGTCCATTAGACAAGGTAGTTAACAAAAAAATCACCGAGTATGGGCTTCTAGATCATAGAGATTTACACAGAATTTCAGAGTGGAGAGCCAGAGGCGTCTAGACAGTCTACCCCTTAGGGACATGGTGCCTACTCACTTCCTGGCTCAGAGAGGAGCCATCAAGTAGGCAGTGCAGGTTCCCTTTGTAATTCTAGGATGTGAGTGCCTCCACTGCCCACCCAAGACACAACAGGATGCTTACAGCAAAGCTGAAATGCAGTACCATGTGCTTGTTTAAGGTAGCATGAGATATCCTCCACCCCTTCCTCAGCCCAGGACTCTCCACTCCTATGCCTGATGCTACAGCAGACCCTCAGAATTTCTAGTGCACTCACTCCCAGTGCGGAATGTGAAACCTGGCTGCCCACAAAGCTTCTCTTACTGCAGCCCTTCTCTGCCTTGTGTCCTGAGTTATTTCTCTTTGGTCATGGTTTTTTCAACACATCCCACTCCCTTTGACGATAGTCCTCTGGTTGTCAGGGTTCCATTTCATGTAGAAATAATCTGATTTTTTAGGTGGACCTAAATTTGGTGACCAGCACCATAACAATTATGTACAATAAAACTAAGATCATGGCATCTGGTCCCATCACTTAATGGGAAATAGATGGGGAAACAGTGGAAACAGTAGCTGACTTTATTTTGGGGGGCTCCAAAATCACTGCAGATGATGATTGCAGCCATGAAATTAAAAGATGCTTACTCCTTGGAAGGAAAGTTATGACCAACCTAGATAGCATATTCAAGAGCAGAGACATTACTTTGCCAACAAACGTCTGTCTAGTCAAGGCTATGGTTTTTCCAGTGGTCATGTATGGATGTGAGAGTTGGACTGTGAAGAAAGCTGAGTGCCAAAGAACTGATGCTTTTGAACTGTAGTGTTAGAGAAGACTCTTGAGTGTCCCTTGGACTGCAAAGAGATCCAACCAGTCCATTCTGAAGGAGATCAGTCCTGGGTGTTTTTTGGAAGGACTGATGCTAAAGCTGAAACTCCAATACTTTGGCCACCTAATGCGAAGATTGACTCATTGGAAAAGACCCTGATGATGGGAGGGATTGGGGGCAGGAGGAGAAGGGGACGACAGAGGATGAGACGGTTGGATGGCATCACCGACTCGATGCACATGAGTTTGGGTGAACTCCAGGAGTTGGTGATGGACAGGGAGGCCTGGCGTGCTGCGATTCATGGGGTCGCAGAGAGTCGGACACGACTGAGCGATTGAACTGAACTGAACCCCTGCTCTGGTTACAAATTCTGATTTTAAGTTTGCCTAAGAAGCCACCCTGCTTGACTCATTATTTCACAATATGGTCTTAAGAGCACTCAACCACATTGCAAGCCTTTTTCAAACAAGTTCTATACCACCTTGTCCTTATATAATTGTTTTCAACCTCAAGTGAGGACTTGACATTTTTACGCAGTTGAATTTCATCTTATTGATTCTGGCCTATAACGTCAGTCTTTTGAGATTATTCTGAAATGCCGCCCAGTTCTGGTCATCTCTTAGTCAACATTTTTATCAGCCAATTATATGAAGACATAAAAGATACACATATCAAGTTTGTGGGTAACACAGGAAGTCCTGTATCCCCAGAGGCCTCCCTTTGGAATGACTCGAAAGCATTAATCAGCACATAAAAGAACAAGAGATCGCCTCCCTTACAAAAACACAATGCAAAACTTGCCAAAGGTTTTAGAGAAAAGCTCCAGAAATGTGTCTGGCTGAGGATACAGGCTTCCCTGAGTCTATTTCAGAGCTCATGGGGGTCAAGTCAGACAGGCCTGTATAGGGGTCCCAGCTGTGGAAGAGTTACTCTGTTTTCCTAAGGATCAGTTTCCTTATTTGAAAACGGAAGTCATGAACGCAAGCACCAGTCACATAGCTACAACTGCCTAGTCACCACTGCCCATCCAAGACCCTCTCAAATCCCCACACTCAAAACACACTGCAACTCATCCCATCTGGAGAGACCCTTCCCACACACAGGAAGGCACATTTAACCACCGTAAGTCTAGGTCCAACTGTGCATCCACCATACAGAATCAAAATTCACCCTTAAGAATCAGCCTACTCACCAGTTAAAGGGAGGTCCTTTCTAACATACTCCTTGGCTGATATTCAACTATATTATGGTGTCCAACCATCATAAATTCATCTGCTGATAGTTGTAAATGTTCAGTAAAAACTTTCTTTTTCTTTTTTTAAAGGACTCCTCTCTTACCAGGAAGAAGAGCAGGCAAGAGCAGTGGTGGTGAGAGGGTTCAAATTGCAGCTCTTTCAGTTACTGGTGATGTGAGCCTGCAGGGGTTGTTTATCCTGTGTTTAAATTTCATTTGCAAAGAGTAGTTGGGACTTCCCTGGTGGTCCGGTGGTTAAGACTTTGTCTTCCAATGCGGGGGTGCAGGTTCAATCCCTGGTCAGGGAGCTAAAATCCCACATGCCTGGTGGTCAAAAAAACAAAACATAAAACAGAAGCAATATTTTAACAGATTCAGTAAAGACTTTGTATGTCCCACATCACAAAAATCTTTTTTAAAAGTGTGGTTAATAATAATATCCACCTTATAGTCTTATCATGAGGTTTACGGGTAAACATACATATATAAAGATCTCGGCATGGAGACCGACATATCTATTCTTGATATTATCTCTACTTAGCCTCTTTTCTTAAAATGTAAACCTTCCCCCCTTCTTTATTTTGTATTGCCACTTTCTAGCCAGGCCCAGGAGTGAGCACCAAGAAATCTTTGGTTTTCTGACTTAATTCCCTCTCGACTGATTACTTCCTTATGATTTTCTCACACCATTTAAAGTTTATGGTCACCAGCATATTTCTATTTACATATGCCATTTATTATAAAATAAATCATCAATTTAAATAGCTTTTCAGAGAGGAACATTTAAAAATCACTACCATAGTTAACATATGCATTTTGTCCACATCCAATTTCCAAAACCTAAACATATACATATGTTTTTAAAAAGACTGTAGTTTATAATAGTGTATTGTATATTCGAAAGTTGCTAAGAGAGTAGATCTTAAACATTCTCATCACAAGAAAAAATGTGAAACTGTGCGGTGACATGTTAACTAGACTTTTGGGGTGATCATTACACAATGAATACATATATTGAATCAGTATGTGGTACATCTGAAACTAATATTATATGTCAATTATATCTCAATTTTTTTAAGTGAGTATTAATATGTTGGATTCATATGTATGACAAGGGAGGGGGATAAGGGAACCTTCTCACATGTGGACCACAAAGTTCAGTTGGCCATCTTGCAAAGAACTGGGATTTAATTGGTTATAAAGAAGAACCAGGAAAAAGAATATACATAATTTAATATGATCCATTGTTTCTGGGGGAAAAAAATAAACAAATTAAAATGTATCCACTCACCATATAACATTGTGTTCAGTCTCTCAATAATGTCTGACTCTTTGTAACTCTATGGACTGTGGCCCACCAGGCATCTCTGTCCATGGAATTTTCCAGGCAAGAATCCAGGAGCAGGTTACCAGTTCCTACTCGAGGGGATCTTTTTGACCGAGGGACTGAATCCACATCTCTTGCGTCTCAGCACTGGCAGGCAGATTCTTTACCACTGTGCCACCTGGGAAGCTGTCTTTTAAGTGGTGGCAAATGGTTTTATTCTTTGAGATTTTTGGTGGTAAAGTAAGCATAACAAGTCATTACCATTTTAATCATTTTTAAACGTACAATTCAAGGGATTACATACATTCATGAGATTGTGTAATCATCACCACTATTTATCATCATCCCAAACAGAAACTACTAGTACTCTACTTTCTGTCTACATGAATTTGCCTATTCTATCTATTCTAAATACTGTATACATGCAATCATACAATATTTGTCTTATGTGTCTAGCTTACTTCACTTACCATCTTTTTAGGGCTCAACCGTGTATCAAAACTTCATTCCATTTTAAGCCTGAATATTCCACTACATGTATGTATGACACATTCATTGATAATAAACATTTTATCATTGCCACCTCTTACTTTTGTGATAAAGTTTCATTGAAAATGGATGTACAATATCTGGGCCCGTTTTCATAATTTGGGGTACCCAGAGTGAAATCACTCAATCAAATGGTAGATCTAACTTAACTTTTGAGAAATCACAAAATAGTTATCCACAACAGCTGCAACATTTTGCATTCCCACCAGCAATGCACAAGGGTTCGAATTTTCCCACATCCTCAACACATCATTCTCCCTTTTTGTCTTTTAAAACAGTCATCCTGGGACTTCCCCAGCAGCCCAGTGGTTAAGTCTCTACACTTCCATTGCAGGGTACACAGGTTTGATCCTTGATCAGGGAACTAAGATCCTGCATGCCACAGTATGCAGTCCAAATTTAAAATAATTAAAATAGCCATCCTAAGGAGTATGAAGCAGAATCTAACTGTGGTTTTGGTTTGCATTTTCTTAATGGCTAGTGGTGTTGAGCATCTTTTCATGTGCTTCTTGACCTTCTATATGTCTTCTCTAAAGAAATAACTATTCAAGTTTTTTTCCATTGTCCATATTTAAATTGGATGTTTTGCTGTCACTACTGAGTTGCAGGAATCTTTTATATATTCTATATCTCTTAACAAATATACAATTTCCAAGTATTTTCTTCCATTATGTGGGTTGCTTTTGTACTCTCTTGATAGTGTCCCTTTCTTTATTCCTGAGTGATATTTTCATTTAAACTATGATACTTTCTGGCTCCAGAATTTCTGTTTGATTCCTTTATATAATTTCTCTTTTTTCACATTCTTATTTTGTTTCAATGTTTTCCTGATTCCCTTTAGTTTTCATTCATGTTTTAGTTCCTTAGCTTTTCAAGCATATTTGACAGCTAATATTTTTATCATGGGTGTATTTTTAATTGAGAAATAATCTATTCTATTTTTTCAATTAATTTATTTATTTTAATTGGAGGCTAACTACTTTACAATATTGTGATGGTTTTTGCTATACACTGACATGAATCAGCCATGGGTGTACATGTGTTCCCCATCCCGATCCCCCCTTCCATCTCCCTCCCCATCTCATCCCTCTGGGTTGTCCCAGTGCACCAGCTTGAATGCCCTGTTTCATGCATCGAACTTGGACTGGTGATCTATTTCACACATGGTAATGTACATGTTTCAATGCTATTCTCTCAAATCATCCCACCCTTGCTTTCTTTCATAGAGTCCAAAAGTCTGTCCTTTATATCTGTGTCTGTTTAGCTGTCTCACATATAGGGACATTGTTACCATCTTTCTAAACTTCATATATGTGTTAATATACTGTATTGCTGTTTTTCTTTCTGATTTACTTCACTTTGTATGTGAAGTGAAGTCACCCAGTCGTGTCTGATCTTTTGCGACCCCATGGACTGTAGCCTGCCAGACTCCTCAGTCCATGGCATTTTCCAGGCAAGAGTACTGGAGTGGATTGTCATTTCCTTCTCCAGGGGATCTTCCCAACCCAGAGAGCGAACCCAGGTCTCCTGCATTGCAGGCAGACACTTTACCGTCTGAGCCACCAGGGAAGCCAATAGGCTCCAATTTCATCCACCTCATTAGAACTGACTCAAATGTGTTCTTTTTAATAGCTGAGTACTATTCCATTGTGTATATGTACCACAACTTTCTCATGCATTTGTCTGCCAATGGACATCTAGGTTGCTTCCAGGTCCCAACTATTGTAAACATGCTGCAATGAACATTGGGGGTACACGTGTCTCTTTCATTTCTGGTTTCCTCGGTGTGTATGCTCAGCAGTGGGATTACTGGGTCATATGACAGTTCTATTTCCAGTTTTTTAAGGAATCTCCACACTGTTCTCCATAGTGGCTGTACTAGCTTGCGTTCCCACCAACAGAGAAAAGGGAACCCTTTTCTCTGCACCCTCTCCAGCATTTATTGTTTGTAGACTTTTGGATAGCAGCCATTCTAACTGGTGTGAGATGGTATCTCATTGTGGTTTCGATTTGCATTTCTCTGATAATGAATGATGCTGAGCATCTTTTCATATGTTTGTTAGCCAGCTGTATGTCTTCTTTGGAGAAATGTCTGTTTAATTCTTTGGCCCATTTTTTGATTGGGTCATTTATTTTCTGGTATTGAGCTGAATGAGCTGCTTGTATATTTTTGAGATTAACTCTTTGTCAGTTGCTTCATTTGCTATTATTTTCTCCTATTCTGAAGGCTGTCTTTTCACCTTGCCTATAGTTTCCTTCATTGTGCAAATGCTTTTAAGTTTAATTAGGTCCCATTTGTTTATTTTTGGTTTCATTCCCATTACTCTGGGAGATGGGTCACAGAGGCTCTTGCTGTGATTTATGTCAGAGAGTGTTTTGCCTATATTTTCCTCTAGGAGTTTTATAACTTCTGGTCTTATATTTAGATCTTTAATCCTTTTTGGATTTATTTTTGTGTATGGTGTTAGAAAGTGTTCTAGTTTCATTTTTTTATAGGTGGTTGACCGGTTTTCCCAGCACCACTTGCCAAAGAGATTGTCTTTTCTCCATTATACATTTTTGCTTCCTTTGTCAAAGATAAGGTGTCCATAGGTGTGTGGATTTATCTCTTGGCTTTCTATTTTGTTCCACTGATCTATATTTCTGTCTTTGTCCCAGTATCATACTGTCTTGATGACTGTAGCTTTGTAGTATAGTCTGAAGTCAGGCAGATTGATTCCTCCAATTCCATTCTTCTTTCTCACGATTGCTTTGGGGCTATTCAAGGTTTTTTTATCTTTCCATACAAATTGTGAAATTATTTGTTCTAGTTCTGTGAAAAATACCATTGTTAGCTTGATAGGGACTGCATTGAATCTATAGATTGCTTTAGGTAGTACACTCATTTTCACTATACTGATTCTTCTAATCCATGAACATGGTATATTTCTCTATCTATTTGTGTCATCTTTGATTTCTTTCATCAGTGTTTTGTAGTTTTCTATTTATAGGTCTTTTGTTTCTTTAGGTAGATTTATTCCTAAGTATTTTATTCTTTTGCTGCAATGGTGAATGGGATTGTTTCCTTAATTTCTCTCTCTCTCTTTTCTCATTGTTAGTGTATAGGAATGCAAGGGATTTCTGTGTATTAATTTTATATCCTGCAATTTTACTGTATCATTGATTAGCTCTGGTAATTTTCTTGTAGTGTCTTTAGGGTTTTCTATGTAGAGGATCATGTCATCTGCAAACGGTGAGAGTTTTACTCCTTCTTTTCCAATCTGAATTCCTTTTATTTCTTTTTCTTCTCTGATTGCTCTGGCTAAAACTTCCAAAACTATGTTGAATAGCAGTGGTAAGAGTGGGCACCCTTGTCTTGCTCCCGACTTTAGGGAAAGGGCTTTCAATTTTTCGCCATTGAGGATAATGTTTGCTGTGGGTCTTCAGTTCAATGTTAAGCCCCTTAAAAACAGTGACTATGTTATTTTTCTCTACTTAATGGAATTCTGTGTCCTTAGATCATATAATGGAAAAAAGATATGCTCTGTTGAAACCTGAGTTCAAATGTTATCTCCTACTCTATGATTCTGTACAGTTCCTTTGATCTCAACCTCCCTGCTTCCCAGATTCCTCAAAAAGTTGGTCTGGATAATAACTATGAAAGAATGGAGGTAGAAATAAATGCTTGCTACACAATAGGCACTCAGAAACATTTATTGCATGCAATCTGTGGTAAGGAATAAACTCTTATCTAAATGATGCATTCCTATTCATTTTCTTTTTCTTTAAAGATTTTTTATGTAGACAATTTTTAAAGACTTTATTGAATTTATCACAATACTGCTTATATTTTATGTTTTTTTTTTTGTTTGTTTTTTGTTTTGTTTTGGCCTAGAGGCATGTGCAATCTTACCTGCATCGGAAGGTAAAGTCTTAACAACTGGACTGCCAGGGAAAGTCCCTCTTCCATTTTTCTAGTTAACTGTTTCCTGTGTGCCAAGATTTGAGATCCATAGACCCAGGCTAACCCAAACTCATATATCTGTTTTTTAGTCCAGCTGATATTGCTTTGGTGCTACCACTTGGGTCCTCAAGTTGCCTCTGTCTGAGCCTACTTCTACATTCTACATTCCACTCTGTCTGTCTAGAAAGTCAGATTGGGAAATCTCAGCTCAGTGGACAATAGATAATTTACTTTAGACACTCAGACTTTCTCCACGTCCTAAAAGTCCAGCTCCCAAGCACAGTAGATTCAGCTTAGGGGAAGAAAGAGAAACCACCACACTAATCCTTCTTTGAAGCCTTTGTGAGTCCCAATTCCTAGTTCTTTATGTGCATTTGTATACTTGCACCTATGTGTATTTTTGACATACCTCATGATTGATTTGGCCAACTCTGAAATTCACCAGACTTTACCACCCAGCCATGGCAGTCCTAGACCAGGTGTGCCTCACCCGTGAAGCAAGGCCAATTCTCTCAAGTCTCTGCTGTAGAAAGAGAGGGTAAGGGGAGTGCTTTGGCAGATATAAGAAACTCGGGGAGAAAAAAAGCTGTGTTATCCATCCATTCCAACTCCCAACACCAAGTTTACTAATCAAAACAATCATTTCTCATTCAAGGATACCTAGATTTACAAATCTTCTGGGATATTTTAGCTCTTTTGAACAGAAACAGTCTGGACAAGGAGGGAGGGCTTTCCAAGTGGAAGCATCAGAGGCTGCCAGTCCAGAGAGGTGGAAGACTGTGACCCAACCTTCCAAGAGAAGAAAAGACAGTGATGCTCTGTTTGCCCTGAAGCAGTGGAAGGAAAACCACAGCCTGGCACGTGTCACCCCTGATCCTTCCCTCGCACCAGTGCCCTAGTAACCATTTCTGACAATAGAACGTGGATGAAACATTCACTTGCGTGAAAGTATTGCTCCTACTTGGGATAAGATAAATGGCACTTGTCTTCTGAGAGTTACAAGGTGATCAGTGGATCATGGGTGATGGTGTGTGATTGCTTGGGAACTAAACCACCAGGGGCTGAAGCTCAGCTGCATGTTCTTGGACCAATTCTTATCCTCCCAATGCCTCAGTGTCTTCATCTACAATAAAGTGACTCATCATAGTGCCAGCCTCATAGGGTTGTTCAAGGCTTAAATAAGTTATTACATCTAAAGTTCTTAGAGGACTTCCCTTATGGTCCAGTGGTTAAGAATCCACCTGCCCACGCAGGGTACAGGGTTTGATCCTTGGTCCGGGAAGATTCCACATGCCTTAGGGCAACTAAGCCCATGTGCCACAACTACTGAGACTGTGCGCTAGAGCCCGAGAGCTGCAACAAAGACCCAGGGCAGCCAAAAATTAAAGAAATGAATAAAGAGAATTTAAAACAAACCTAAGTAAAAATACTTAGAACAATATCTCTGAGTGCTCCATAATTGTTAGCTATTATTATTACCTAATTCTCAATTGTTTTCACTAAAGAGAGGATGAAGAGACATGAACTGTCCAGAAATACACTCTTACATTTATATTGTTCACTTTACAACCCTAACCTTCTCTGATTTGGGTTGAACTGGTACACTAGCTTCAATATGTCAGAGTATTCATAATATCACAGAGACAGTGGAAGAAGAGACGTGAGTTTAACAACCCTATGTTAACTGCGCCCATGGGTCATTCTAACTCCTGTTTTCTTTTCTTTCTAAGCAGCTGTGTCTGTACTCACAACCAAAGTCGCAGCTCACCCTACCCTGTATGTGAGGGTGGGCAGGTGTAGAGCTTACAAGCCTCTAAAGCCAAGGGTTTTCCTCCCCTTTCACAGGGATGGGGACTGTGGGCCTGGGGATAGATGAGACAGATGCTGGGCGTGTACTTTGTGCTCTGGGGGCTGGTGCTGGAGTGCAAGTGGGAATCGCATTGTTGGCAGCTTGTGAGGGGCCTGGGAGAACAGGGCCGAGCAGGAGAGAGCAAACCAGTCCCACATGAGGGATGGGGAGCCAGCCTGTCGATCAGACCGGCACCAAGGCAAGGCCAGAGCAGCACATCGGAGCTCATAGGCCATGGGGGAGATACTCGCTGCAGGGCACGGGGTAGTGGCAGAGAGTCACCAGCCCCACGGGCTTTCAGGAGGAGTCTCTGCTGAGAAACTAAGGGTGGCAACTGGATTAATCCCCAGGCTGTCAGAGAAGTGAGGGCCATGCTTGAGAACCTGAAGATGGGTTAAAGCAGTGCTCTAGTCCCTGAACAGACTGTTGGGTGCCTGGAGGAGCCTAAACACTAGTCCTAGACAAGACACTGAGTCAGGGCCCTGCCAACCCTGCAGCCTGCCTTCTTTTGGGAGACTGTGAGTACATACACATGTGCACTGGGAAAATATAGTAATAATTATAGCTACCATTTATTAAATGTCTGCTTTGCCAAGAGCTGTGTGGTCTGTTTTGTTTCATGTTTTTAAAGATTTTCTGGATGTGGACCATTTCTTAAGTCTTTATTGAATTTGTTACAATAACCCTTCTGTTTATGGGTTGTTGTTGTTTTTTTTCTGCTTTGTTTTGCTGTTTTTGCCACCAGGCATGTGGGATCTTAGCTCACCAACCAGGGACTGAACCTGTACCTCCTGCATTGGAAGGTGAAGTCTTAACCACTGGAGCACCAGGGAAGTCTCAAGTGCTGTGTTGAGACTCAAATGTACCACTTCGTTTGACGCTGACCATAACCTCCTGAGAGAGGCCCTGCTCTACCCTCCATGGCCCTCCTGGGTGCAGACCCCAGTCTTGGGTCCAAGGGACTTGGCCTGCTGCAGTCCCCTTGTACCAAGGACCAGAAGCAGTGTGTGCCAGTCCAGGAAAGGCGTTTAGTCAGTATTTGCTGGATATTTATCTCTGTTTTCAAGAGAGGACACTGCAAACTAGAAAGGTTCAGTGACTTTCCACAGTGACAGAGGTTACAAGGAAAAGTCAGAATCCAAACCGAGCCCTGGCGACTGCGTTACTTTTCCATCTTTCTCTTCTGGGTAGAGTGGAAAGCATGCTGGCTTGGCCGTGAAGACCCCAGCTTCTACTGCCAGTTCTGCCTCTAGGGGTGTGGGCTCTAGTCTCGTCCACCACAAATTAAAGGGCCAGAGCAGCTGCCATCCTTGGGGCCTTCCAGCACTCGGGTCCTGTGGCTGCCACAGATGGGGTGGGTGGATTGCCAGGGACAGGGTCTGAGTCATAGTGGACACTCCCCAGGAAACAGAGACCTGGAAAGGTCAATTGATGGGTGGTCTGACCCAAATCTGGAAAATGTGGGGCAAGAAGAAGCTGCCACAGAGAAGCAAAGGCTGATGAATGGAGGGGGCACCTCTTTTCCCATCGGGAGGACATGTCCCATCCTCACCTGGGGGAAGCGGCCTCTGCTGCTCAGACCCAGGGCAGTGGGTGTCCTGCAGCTTCGGGGCTTCAGCATTCGCTGTTTTCAGAGCCTTATGTCCAATCTCATGGGTAGTCACTTCTGGTGATTAGAGCTGGGTGATGTCTGAGGATGACAAGACTCTGAATTCTTAATGTTAATTTCAGCCACATTTGCAAATTCCCCTTTGTTACCATTTCATTTGAAACACTCTTGCTCACTGAGGATCCTCCATTTCCAACAGAGTGGCCCAGAAGAGTGAACTCTGAGATGACCAGGCTGTCACTCTGAGTTATGTGTCATGCTAAAGATGCCTAGTATTAGACTTTACAAGGTTTTACTGCCTCGGCTTTCATACTATTAGTGAGAACGACTTGTGTGTGTTTGTACAGGCTTCCTCCCAGCAGATCCTGTCCTTTTCTTCCCAGGAAGTCCACAGCAGCTCACAGGCAGTGTTTTCTCCCTCTCTTCTGTGGCTGCCCTTGTTCAGTGAGGTGAATAAACTTGGGTTATGTAAGAGCAGGAACCTGCACTCTTTTGGGGAGACAGGGGCTCCTTTCATAACTTGGTGAAACCTCCTCTTCCATCCTCCCATTCCTAACTCACATGTGCACATACAACATGGCACATGCAAGTTCTAGTAGGACCACCTAAAACCCAGCCTCAGAGGTCTCCTGTTGTTATTGTTATTGTTGTTGTTATTCAGTTGCTCAGTTGTGTCCAGCTCTTTGTGATCCCATAGACTGCAGCACACCAGGCTTTCCTGTCCTTCACTATCTCCTGAAGTTTGCTCAAACTCATCTTCACTGAGTCGGTGATGCCATCCAACCATCTCATTCTCTGTCACCCCCTTCTCCTCCTGCCCTCAATCCTTCCCAGCATCAGGGTCTTTTCAAAGAATCGGCTCTATGAGCAAGCAGTTAAAGTATTGGAGCTTTAGCATCAGTCCTGCCAATGAATATTCAGGGTTGATTTCCTTTAAGATTGACTGGTTTAATCTCCTTGCTATCCTAGGGACTCTCAAGGGTCTTCTCCAGGACCACAGTTCAAAAGCATGAATTCTTCAATGCTCAGCCTTCTTTATGGCCCAACTCTCACATCTATACATGACTACTGGAAAAACCATAGCTTTGACTATACAGACCTTTGTTGGCAAAGTGATGTCTCTGGTTTTTAATATGCTGTCTAGGTTTGTCATAGCTTTTCTTCTAAGGAGCAAGCATCTGCTTGGTTAAAAACTGGTTCATTTTAACCCCTGACTCAGAACAATGAGACATCATCATGCAAAAAAAGAAAAAAATTAACCTTGACCCTCATCTCACATATTATACAAATATTCACTCCAAAGGATCAGAGGCTTAAAAGTAAGTGCTAAACTAGAAATGGCACCCCACTCCAGTACTCTTGCCTGGAAAACCCCATGGGTGGAGGAGCCTGGTAGGCTACAGTCCATGAGGTCACTAGGAGTCAGATATGATTGAGCGACTTCACTTTCACTTTTCGCTTTCACACATTGGAGAAGGAAATGGCAACCCACTCCAGTGTTCTTGCCTGGAGAATCCCAGGGATGGCGGAGCCTGGTGGGCTGCCGTCTATGGGGTCGCACAGAGTCGGACACAACTGAAGCGACTTAGCAGCAGCAAACTAGAAATACTATTAACAGAAGAAAATATGAGAGAAAAAGTTTGTAACCACAGGTAAAGCAGACTTCTTAACTATGACACGAAAAGGATGGAGCATAAAGGAAAAACAGTGACCATCTGGACTTCACTGAAACTAAAAGTTTTTACTCTTCAGAAAATATTATTAAGAAAATAAAAAGACAAACCACAAACTGGGGAAAAAAAATATTTGCAGAACACTTAACCGTGTCCTCTTCTTAAGAAACTTGCCTGGGGACTTCCCTGGAGGTCCAGCGGTTAAGACTCCGCACCCCAAAGTGGGGGCAGGGGTTCAATCCTCGGTTGGGGAACTAAGACTCCACATGCGATGCAGTACAGCCAAAAATGAAAAAGAAACTTGCCTGGAAGTCCTGCCCGGAAAAGTTTGCTTGCCTTTCATGTGAACTCTTGGCTAGAGGTGGCCTGGGGAAGATTGCCTTTCAGCTGGGCATAAGATTCCTGGAATATCACCGGGTTTTGTGGCCAAGGCAGAAGAAGGGAAGGTACTTGGGGTAGGCAACCAGGAGCACGCCTTGTCTGCAGTGCAAACTTTTGGGAAGCTCAGCAGGTGGTAACAAGTGCTCCCCACGATCTGGCCCTGTCCCTGGGGCAACACTGTCTCCAGCCTGGAGCTCCACTGACAGGCCTTATACACAGGGAGCCCTGGAGGAAGATGTCTGCAGACTGCAGGGGCCAGGGCTGCATAGGGCAGGAGAGAGATCCCCCAGCGGGAGCCCTCTGTCCGTACACGCGTGGAGGCAGTGATCCTGAACTTGGCCTTCACAACAAGGAGCTTCAGGAACCCAGCGGGGAGGGGAGGCAGACGACCCAAGACATGGGAGCAGGCAGTAGGATGCAGCCTTCGAGGACTAAAAAGGCCATGTGCCTGGCATGGCAATATGGGTGTGCTGAGAAGTGGAGTTGAAGTTGGTCTGAGCCAGGTCCAGGCAAATCCCAAAAGCCAGACAGAGAACTTGGGACTTGATGACAGAGTGGATGGACTCTCCTTTTAGAACCGAAGGGATGACTTGATGAAAGGAGAGCTCTTCAGATCTGCACTTCCTTCTCCAGAGAGAGCCCTGGTCATCAACTTTCTTCGTTCTCACCCTTAGGGAAGATACAATCATATACTTCAGGGGAAGAAAACTCCTCCTGCTGCACCAACCACAGGCATCAGGAAGCCATCCCCATCACTCACCCTCTCCCTGCAGAGCCAAAAGACAACATCCCTCCCCAAACCCCAAATGTATTAGCCAGAGGTCAGAGTTGGCCTTCTCTTTTATTATTATTGGGGAGGTCTTCCCCGTGGAGCCCTCTGCAGGAGGAGGGGAGGGGGCACTGTGGTGTTCAGGCCGCCCACCCACCCATACAGGGAGCACCCCAGCCATGCTGCAGGGGACAAGGCTCAAGCCAGAGGTGTTAGAATACCAACAGGTATGGCTGCAATTTTCTTTATTTTTCAATTGCAGAAAAGCTGCTTTACAATGTTGATTTGGTTTCTGCCATACAACAACTCCAATCAGTCATAATTATATACATAAATCCCCTCCCTCTGTAGCCTCCCTCCCACTCCCACATCCCACCTCCCTAGGTCATCACAGAGCACTGAGCTCAGCTCCCTGTGCTATACAGCAGCTTCCTAACCTCCCAGCTCATCCCACTCTCCCCTCACCTTCCCGTGTCAACACATCCATTCTCTACATCTGCATCTCTATTCCTGCTCTGCACATAGGTTCATCTGTATCATTTTTCTAGACTCCACATACATGTGCTAAATCTGTCATTCAAAAAGATACATGCACCCCAGTGTTTGCTGCAGCACTCTTTACAAAAGCCAGGACACGGCCTAAATGTCCCATCGTCAGATGAATGCATAAAGATGTGATACGTATACACAATGGAGTAGTACTCAGCCACTAAAAGGCATGAAACTGGGTCATTTGTAGAGATGTGGATGGGCCTAGACTCTGTCATATAGAGTGAAGGAAAGGGAGTCGGTGCTCTGGACACACCCCAAGTGGTGGGGCTGACAGACAAGCCCTGCCATTCATTCCCCCCACCTCAGCTCTGCCCTGAATGCCTCCCACTGAGCACCGCCAATTGTGACCCTCATTTCTCTGCTGCTGTGTATTCTTCATTGCAGTTATTTTTCCCTTTCCCCACTTAGTACTTATTTAAGCCTGATTTCACCTGGGAAAAAGGGCTGGCCATAAACAAGAACTCACTGTGACATGCCATAACCAGATCCTGCAGGACAATGGGTGGTGTGGGGAGAGAGGCATCAGAAACATGAGGAGCTGTAAACTCTCCATGTAAGGAGGTGGTGGCCTGGAGGGCGTGGGAATAGAGACAAGAGTGTACACATCAAACACACACAGAGATGATGACCTCTCACGGTCTCAGGCAGAGAGCAGGGAGCTACAGTCCAGGGTGGAGACCATGACTCCACCCAACAGCTGGCCAACCACGTAAGGTGGGTCTTGGGGTCGGAGGCTCCGCTCATCCAGGAGTGATATTTCCGTAAGCTTGAGGTCACTTCCGCCAGCAAAGCAAAACTCAAAGGAAATGACATCATGCTGACGAGTGAGGCAGCTGCTCCTGTGTGAAAGCCAGGGGGTGAAACCCAGTGACTCTGAAAGCTTTTAAAGGTTTTCTGCTCTGCTAACAAAGCATCAGAGGAGAGCCGTGTCTTGTGCGTGTATCTGTCCCGGGGTCACCATGGTGATGCTGTGTATGTTTGCAAGGCTGGAAGCATCAGAGATGGAAAAGGAAGCCAGGGTGGACCAGAGCAGGGAGCCCTGCAGGAATTTCCCTCTGATCCTCTGAAGGCCATCTGTTAACAGAAAATGTGCCTGTCTGAGTTTTGTCATCCAGTCTGCCATTTCCACAGCTCAAGGAGGGAAAAAAAGTCACAAACCATAAGAGTCATTCCTAGGAGCGTTCAGACAAACCCACCCTCCCAAGCAGAGTTAGGCACGTAGGGATGTCCTAGTGAGAGAACCTCCTGCAGGTCAGTTCTGAAGATGAGATTCACACAAACACAGTGGGAGTGGAGGCGCGGGTCTCTAGGATGGTGGGTGGGCCCGCTGTCTCTGGAGGGCCGGCAGCACACATGTCAGGAGGCACCCGTGATGTCCTGGCAGCCTGGACCCGTGCATCCATGAGGGATCCCATTTCTAGATAAGAACTGTCCCCTGGGGGCTGATGGTCCCACAGACGAGAACCTCAGTGTTCGCAGCAATTCCTCAAGCAAGACAGTCAGCCTTTTAACCATTCTTTGTCTTCTCAATCACCTCCCAACTTTCCCTTAAACTGAGGGAAGCATATACTAAATAACAGGATTCTGACCAGCATTGAGTCCAATGATGGGCCAATGTCTCTATCATATAAACTTACTTTTAGGTGAATCACATAACATACGTATGGTGGCCAACATTTAATCAGTGTCTGACTCAAAATATTAGGAGCTCAAAAATGTTTGTCAAACAGATGAGTAATGTTTCCATAGGTAGATGGGCCAGTGTTGAGGAAATGTGGAAAAGATTCCCACCTAGACGTCTGGTGAGGTGGTCTGCATGGAGTACACAGAGACTGCTTAACAGGATACAGGGAGGCTAAGTTAGCTGTGCTTCTAACCCACCCCTCCTTCCTTACACATATTCATTCCTGTACAAACTTTAGGCTCATGGAGATCAAAATTTCCCTGGAAATGTATTGGTAAATCTCAGTTGAGGTAGAATATCTTTCCTACAATGAAGGCCTAAGATTTGGGCAGAGAAATGAAAGAGAGACAGACTTGAGCCATGCTAAAAATAATGTAAAATATACAAAACATCATAGCATTTTCCTATAAGTAGTAAAAGCAACTTCCTAGGATAGCAGCAAAGCCCCAAATAAAAAGTGCACTGAAATGTATCTTCCAGGAAGTCTGAAACAAGTCTGAGTATTTTTTCAAATTTACATGCGGCTTTGTTGATGTCTGATTTTGTTTCAGGCCAAGTAATAAAGTCATTCAGTCATTTAACAAATGTTTATATCAAACATCTATAATCCAGAGCAGTGGTTCTCTCCCAGGACAATTCTATCCCACAGGGCACATCAGTAACATTGGAAGACATCTTTGATTATCACAGCTTGGTGGAGGGTGCTGTTGGCATCGAGGAGAGGCCAAGGATGATGCTAAACACAGAACAGACCCCAACAAGACAAAATAATCTGGCCCAAAATGTTGAATAACCTCATAGAGGGAGATAGAAATCTATACAGCACATAATAAGGTTTCTATTCAAATCCTGGAGAGTTAGAGAAGGTGAGGTGAAGTCGCTCAGTCGTGTCTGACTCTTTGTGACCCAGTGGACTGCAGCCTTCCAGGCTCCTCCATCCATGGGATTCTCCAGGCAAGAGTATTGGAGTGGGTTGCCATTTCCTTCTCCAGGGGATCTTCCCGACCCAGGGATCGAACCAGGTCTCCCGCATTGGAGGCAGATGCTTTAACCTCTGAGCCACCAGGGAAGCAGTTAGAGAAGGCTTATCAAATGAAGTGATAGGTATACTGACACATGAAGAATCAGGAGTGAACTTAAATGGAAAACCGTACCCCAAGAGGAAGAAACTTAGGCAAAAGCCTGGAAAGGAGCATTTGAAGAACTCTAAATAGGGACTTCCCTGATGTTTCAGTGGTTAAGAGTCTGTACTTCCACTGCAGGGGACACAGGTTCAATTCCTGGTCAAGGAACTGAGATTCCTCAAACTGCATGGTGCAACCAAACACACACACAGAATGCAAAGACAGTGGATATTCTCTTAAGCAGCCTTCCTTTATATTAACTCAAGTGAAATAAACCGACTGCTGCCCACAGCACACTGTGTATGTGTGGTTGTAAGCCTATGTGCTTCTGCCCACCCACCCAGATGAGTTAAATGCTAATCAAGGATAAGCTGGATTTGCTTCCAAAGCTGTTTATGTCAGTTTTTAAATTATCCTGTTTGTATAATTTAATTAAATACCATGAAAACTCATGATATAGGATTGTGAAAAGAAAGTTGCTATTTTTATTCTAAGTAGGATGCTTTGAAAGATTTCAAGAAGGTGAATCCTAAAAAGAAAATACTATCAAGTTAGATATGGGTAAAACCATTGGATAAGACTCTTGAGAGTCCCTTGGGCAGCAAGGAGATCAAACCAGTCAATCCTAAAGGAAATTAACCCTGAATATTTATTGGGAGGACTGATGCTGAAGCTGAAGATCCAATACTTCGGCCACTTGATGCGAAGAACTGACTCACTGGAAAAGACCCTGATGCTGGGAAAGATTGAAGGCAGGAGGAGAAGGGGGTGACAGAGGATGAGATGGTTGGATAGCATCATTGACTCAGTGGACATGAGTTTGAGCAAACTCCAGGAAATAATGAAGGACAGGGAAGACTGGCATGCTGCAGTCCATGGGGTCACAAAGAGTTGGATACAATGAACAATTGAACAGCAAACAAAAACAACTTTGATAGCCTACAGGAGAAAACAGTGTTTAACATGTAGAAGAATTATCCATTCATATTGCTTCACAATCATCAAGTCCATGACCCACTTTCTGAAAGACTGTAACTGGAAATCATAAATAGGCCACTATGGGTGTGGTTTCTGCAAGAAAGATGACTCTTGACACCCATCAGCTTACTCACACTCCAAGAAGAGGTGTTGGCTCTGTTTCAAAACATTGCTGAATAAATGCATATTGATGTGCTTGGAGATAAAACATGCATCCTGTGTGCATATCATTTTTTATGATTATCTATCTTACACAATACCTTGTATTAATTTTTATAGATAACACAACTTCCACTCTATCTGTATACAACTGAGCACAGAGCAAGCAGAGAACCTGGTAATAGATAAGGAATAAGAGGTGAACTCAATGGATGTGAATCTGAGCAAACTCCGAGAGATAGTGAAGGACAGGGAAGATGCGTGCTGCTGTCCACGGGGTCACAAAGAGTTGGACATGAATGAGCAACTGAACAACAGCAAAGAAAGGTGAACTGGGGCCTGATGAGGAGTCTCTGGGTTGCAATGTGTTTGGGCTCTCATAAGAAATGGCAGCCATGAAAACTGTTTAACCAGGAAGGTACCTGACCGCATACTGTGCTGTGGAAAGGTATCACCTGACTCCAGGGCAGAGCCTGCATTGAGGGAAGCAGGGCAACAGGCCAGCAGTCCAGTTAGGAGAAGATTTAGGGATCACTAGCCCTGGGATTTCTTTGGAAGGAATGATGCTGAAGCTGAAACTCCAGTACTTTGGGCACCTCATGCGAAGAGTTGACACACTGGAAAAGACTCTGATGCTGAGAGGGACTGGGGGCAGGAGGAGAAGGGGACAACAGAAGATGAGATGGCTGGATGGCATCACTGACTCAATGGACATGAGTCTGAGTGAACTACGGGAGTTGGTGATGGATAGGGAGGCCTGGTGTGCTGCGATTCATGGGGTCACAAAGAGTTGGACACAACTGGCGACTGAACTGAACTGAACTGAATCTGTGAATGTGAGAGTTGGACTGTGAAGAAAGCTGAGTGCTGAAGAATTGATGCTTTTGAGCTGTGGTGTTGGAGAAGACTCTTGAGAGTCTCTTGGACTGCAAGGAGATCGAACCAGTCCATTCTGAAGGAGATTAGCCCTGGGTGTTCTTTGGAAGGAATAATGCTAAAGCTGAAACTCCAGTACTTTGCCCACCTCATGCGAAGAGCTGACTCATTGGAAAAGACTCTGATGCTGGGAGGGATTGGGGGCACGTGGAAAAGGGGATGAAAAAGGATGAGATGGCTGGATGGCATCACCGACTCGATGGACATGAGTTTGAGTGAACTCCGGGAGATGGTGATGGACAGGGAGCCCTGGCGTGCTGCGATTCATGGGGTCGCAAAGTCAGACACAACTGAGCGACTGAACTGAACTGAACTGAATATGTGGGGATTAGTGTTCCCTGGGATCGTTGAATAAAGCAGTGGCACTGAGGATGCAGAGACAGGCATGGATTCAAGGGATATTTATGAATTAGTATCCTAATTGACAGACTGAACATAGCATAGGAAAGAGGCAATGTTAAAAAACACACTTAAGTTTGGGGCTTGGACACCTGAGACGCTGGTGGTGATCTTCCTGAGAAACAAAACAGAATAGAAGAATTGTGGGAAGATGATGAGCTCAGTTTTGGACACGCTGAACCTCAGAAGCCTACGGGACATCCAAGGAAAGATGTTCAGTATGCGGTCAGACTCATGGGTGTGGCGCTTGAAAGAAAGTCTAGGGCTGAATACTTGGACATGTGAGTAATCAGCATATAGAAACAAATTTTGGAGTCATAAGAGTAAATGAAATTGCCTGGCAAGGAAATGAAAAGTTGGCTTAAGAGAAAATACATAAAATATTCTTATGAATCCATAAGAAAAAGAGCTAATAAAAGAAAATGCAAAAGACATAAGAAAAATAGTTCACAGAAGAAAAAACAAAACACAAATCAATACATGAACTTCACTGTCTTACCAATCAAGGAAATTGAATTAATGACATGTGAGTTTTTTATGCCATTATATTAACAAAAATAATGCCTAAGAATGTCAAATCTTGGAAAGGATAAGGATTTCAGGAAGCCATACTCTACTGGCAGGATTGAACCTTGGTACAACAATTTTGGAAAACTCTTTGGCATTGTCTTATGAAGTTTACCCAATAATTCAACTCACACATGGGACCCTAGATATTCTGGAATATGTGCACCAGGAGACATCTGCCAAAAAGATTCAGCACAAGTGTTCTTAATAGCACAATACGAGAAGCTACTGATATGAGACGCGACAAGAGGGACACCACCAGGGAAAGGATAAAACGTGGTATATTCACAAAAAGGATGGTTATCAATCAGTAAAAAAAAAAAAAGGCATGAACAATACATGCATGCAACAACAGGAAGGAATCTTGGAAACAACGTTGAATGGAAAAGAAAGAATTCCAAAAGACTTCAGTCAGTATATCATTTTAATAAAACTTAAAAAAAGGCAACGTGAACAGAATATCATTTCTGTATTTATGCACTGGGGATTGAACAAAATGAAAAATCAAAAAAATGGTGAAGAAAATTTAGGAAAGTGATTCTCTGTGGCAGGAGAGAAGAAGCAGGACAAAGGGAGGAGGAGGGGGCATGTGAGTAAACACAAGTTAGGGAATCAGGTTCATGGATACTTACCAGATCACTGTGATGTGTAACTGGGGGCTTCCCAGGTGTCTCGGATGGTAAAGAATCCACCCGCCAATGCAGGAGACGCAGGTTTGATCCCTGGGTCAGGAAGATGCCCTAGAGGAGGAAATGGCTACCTGCTCTAGTATTCTTGCCTGGAGAATTCCATGGACAGAGGAGCCTGGTGGGCTACAGTCCATGGGGTTGCAAAGAGTCAGACACGACTAAGTGACTGAGCACAATGTGTAACTTACACAAAGGTTATGAATGTCCTTTTGTACTAATCAAATAGCATAGTAAGACTAATAAGGAAAAATGAAACGTTGCTCTTAGCTCTGCAATTACATCCTATTCTGGATTCAAACACTGCCTGTTTTTCCCTGGTTAGAGTTACTTTTATCGAGTTGTGTTTGAGGACTTTAACCCCCTTGAGCACACAAACAGACTTGTGCCCCCACCCTAGGATACATATAGGACAGTGGGAGGTATGCATTTTGGGGCAATAAAATTATTCATGGCTTCACTGTGTTAATATTCTCCCATCACTCTGACGCATTCAATTATTTATTTTCATTCCTTTATGTTACATGCATTTGTGTAAGCCACCTCGTGTGCTCTGTGGAATGAAGCAGGGTGAAAATAATCAAACCGAAAATACTCTGTCCCACAGGGGAGTAAAACAATTCAAATTCTGTATATTATTTTCCCATTTATGGAGAGAATGCAGAAAAGTGGGCAGTTCCTTTCCTCTGAGGCAGACTGTTGCAAAAAGTCTTCCAGAGCCCCTGGCAGCCAGGAGGGGACCAGAAAGGCCGTTCACAGGCTGTGTCGGAGAACAGACTGGTGTCCCATGAAGTCCCAGAGCTCTGGCTTGTCGGCAGGGGTCTCAGGGGAAATAGACACAGTTCTGAGAAGTCTCCCTGGGATCCTGTGACAGGAGCCAGCCTGAGCCCCTGGACCACCTGCTGCATCAGCCTCCTGCTCACCACTGGCATGCCCCCCAGTCCTCCAGGCCAGGGAGAAAAGGGACCCCACACTGCAGCCCCCTCCCCCCACCCACTGGTTCCTGGGGAAGCAAGGGTTTCCAGGCAGGGCATTTTTTCCATAGCAGGGCAGGCCAGTCTTCCAAAGACGTCACCTCCAACCACCAGGAAACTGCTGGGTCTTGCCTGTGTTGTAAGAATTTTCTGCATCCCAGAGCGGTCAGGATCACTGGTCTGACTCTATATCAACATGATAAAATTTACAGAAGTCCCAGACCACGGCCTGAGCCAGCAGTCCTGATTCCCCACCCAGTCCCAGAAGGTAAGCCAAGCACTGGAATCCCAGTGTCAGATTGGGGGCACAGTCTGCCTCCAGCTGTAAGGGAAGGGCTGGAAGAGGCTCCCACCGCCTACACTTCCGCTTGGTCCATAGATGGCTGTGACTTCATATCTCCATGGTAATCTTCGTGCACTGCTTCCTGTAAGATGGCTGCCACCATCTTGCCTATAAAAATGTTTTTACATGAAGATGATGAGGGTGTGGGGAGGAGAGGCAGAGGAGGGGAAGAGGAGGAGGGGCTGCCCATCTTCATAGGAGGTGTGAGGCCGTGACATCCGTCTGTCCTGCAGGACCCGTGCTTATGTCAACACGTCAAAATCACACTGGGGTCATCCGCCCATCCTCCCCACTGGAGAAGCCCCGATGCTCTTTGTAATGAACAAGGGAGAGAAGTGTATCTCCTCCAGGCACATTCAGATCTCAAGAGTCCTTTCTACCACCTCCCCTTCTTATGACCCCTTAGCGCCAGAACCAGTTCTGTGCTGGATGAATCTTTATGAAGTCTGTGCTCAGAAGCAGCTAAAGCTTTGTCTCCAGAAAGATGCCAAGCAGAGAATGGCTCTCTGAAAGTGCCGCCTTCATTCTGAACACACAAGAAAGCCACTCAGTCTGTGTAACACCTCAGCTATTTTCCAGCACTTACTTACTTGCCTCTGTTCTGAAACCTCCACGGATACCAGAGGGGAAAATAATGCTCTCTTGAGAAGGACTCACCACCAGCAGCAGCAGCAGCAGCAGCAGCACACCCTCTGGATCAAACCTGCCTGCTCAGAGGCCACAAGGTAGAGTCCTGGGGCCCCATGATATCTATCCAACAGCCTAGACATAACAGTGTGGAGTATTAGAGTTTTTGCTGAAAGAAATGTCAGATCTTTGCAATATCCAATAACTCCATAGCTCCTGGTCTACCAGGAGATGTTGTTCAGTAACTAAGTCTTGTCCAACGCTTTGAGACCCCATGATATGCAGCATGCCAGCCTTCCCTGTCCTTCACCATCTGCCAGAGTTTACTATAACTCTTGTCCATTGAATCATTGATGCCACCAACCATCTCATCCTCATTCTCAGCATCAGGGTCTTTTCCAATGAGTTGGCTCTTTGCATTAGGTGGCCAAAGTATTGGAGCTTCAGTTTTAGCAAATATATTCAGGGTTGATTTCCTTTAGGATCGACTGGTTTAATCTCCTTGCAGTCCAAGGTCCCTGGCTCTCATCCCTTTAAAGACTTTAAAGTCCCTCATCCCTCATCCCTTAAAGACCCCTTCACTCACTGGCCGAGGGATTCACCCAGGCTCTTCCTGTTACCTCTGTTCTTACTGATGGAGAGCAGTTGCCATTTTGAAATCGAATAGTAGGAAGGTGACAGCATCTGTGGAAAATGTTATTGAAGAACGCAGCTTCCTCCCGCAGGCGCACCCGCAGTTTCCTCCTCTCCTGGGCAGCCCGCCCGCTCCCTCGCCCACTCCCTCACTTGGCTTCTCCCCAAGACACCCCCTCGCAGATCCCGTGGAGGGGCTCCACTGCCCAGACCCCTGCTCTTAAAGCTGTTTAATAAAAGTAAGAAATAATATATGAAGGTATGCACTTTTACCGTTATTATCCTGAGCAGAGAACTCTGCTTCACTACTTGCCAACAGCCAACTAACCGATTTCCAGTCTCAGTTTTACATTACATTTGCAGAGCGTAAGCGTTTCTCTAGGTCAGCATCACCAAATTGTATTCCTCAAAAGAAAGGGATTTCATGGCTTGAATATACGTATTCCTTTGCATAGAGTATGCTCCTACAAGAGTTTCACATGCTTATTCATATTTTCACTTCTCATAAAGCCAGTTTTACTGGCTTTCGCCTATTTCGTATAACATCTACAAGCACCTCTAAGAACAAGACTGCTGGAGAATACGTTCTGGACAATGCTCTCCAAAGCTTATCTTTGAACTGAGATTGCAAGTTGGAATATCTTAGTCCTCTTTATTTTTAGAAAGTGATTGTGATGCATACATGTGCTGATTTGCATGCATTCTCAAGACCTTTTTAAATGTTTTGCTCTAAGCTTTCTGTATACATGCAAGTGGACTGTTAAACCCCACCAGGCAGGCAGCATTCTTTATGCTGTACCCACACAGCACATTCTTTCAATCTATCCCTGGAGGATTTTGTGGGGTCCCTTCTCAACCTTGGTCAATAGAGTGACAACAAGAATTTTAAAAAACTTTTTTATTTTATATTGGAGCCAGTTAGCAGTGTTGTGATAGTTTTCAGCTGGACAGCAAAGGGACTCAGTCATATAAATACATGTATCCATTCTCCCCCAAACTCCCCTCCCATCCAGGCTACCACATAACATTGAGCAGAGTTCCCTCTGCTCTACAGTAGGTCCTTGTTGGTCATCCTTTTTAAATAGAGCAATGTGTACACGTCCATCCCACACTCCCTAACTAGCCCTTTTCCCCATTCTTCCTCCTGGCAACCATAAGCTCATTCTCTAAGTCTGTGAGTCTGTTTCTATTTTGTAAACAAGTTCATTTGTATCACTTCCTTTTTAGATTCTGCATATAAGGGATATCATATGATATTTCTCCTTCTCTGTCTGATTTCCTTCACTCAGTATAGCAGTCTCTAGGTCAATCCATGTTGCTGATAATGGCATTCTTTCATTCTTTTTAGTGGCGAGGAATACTCCATCAGAAACCTGTAATTCCTTTTTCCCTTTCTGTAGTTAATTTTTCACAATCACACACTAATGTAAATTAAAGCCACAATGAGATATGTCTAAATACCTATCAGAATGGCCAAAACAAAAAACAGTGGCAGTGTCAAATCCTTGTGAAGAGGAAGAGAAACACAGAATTACCAGTCTGTCCATTGTTAGTGGAAATGTAAAATGTTTCAGCCACTCAGGAAAACACCTGGGCAGTTCTTTCATAAAACTAAACATGCAGTACCACACAACCCAGCCATTATAAATCTGGGCATTTATCCCAGAAAACTGAAAACTTAGGTAAACCCAAAGCATGTCTATGAATGATCATGGCCACCTTACGTATAATAATCCACAACTGAAAACAGCCCAGAAATCTTTTCAGTGGTGAAAGGTTTAACAAATGATGGTACAGGCATATTGAGGAATACTATGCAGTGATGAAAAAGGAATAAGCTATATATTTTTTAAATAATAAAACATGGATGAATCTCAAGAGAATTAGGATAAATTAAAAACACCAATCCCCCAAATTATGTATGGTATGATTCTACCTATATAACCTTCTCAAAATGACAAAGTTACAGAGAGGGAAAAGAGATTAGTGGTTACTATATTAACCACTACAGTAGGAGTGAGACAGTGGGAGGAGAGTGGGGTTTCCCTATAAAGGGAGAAAAGAATCCTTGTGATAAGGAGCTGTTTTGGATCTGGACTGGGATGGTGGACACGAGAACCAACATGTGATAATATTGCATAGAAATAAACACACACACACAACTTCCCTATTGGCTTAGTTGGTAAAGAATTTGCCTGCAATGCAGGAGACCTGGCTTTGATCCCTGGGTAGGGAAGATCCCCTGAAGAAGGAAATGGCAACCCACTCCAGTACTCTTGCCTGGAGAATTCCATAGATAGAGGAGCCCAGCGGGCTACAGTCCATGGGGTCACAAAGAGTCGGACATGACTGAGTGACTTTCACTTTTCAAACACACATACACGAGTACATGTAAAACTGGTAAAATCTGAATAAGATTGGTGGATTTTACCAACAAAATATTTTTGACTGTGATACTGTACTTAGCCTTGCAAAATGTTATCATTGGGGAACCCAGCAAAGAGCACCTGGGATGTCTCTTATTGCTTTTTAAAAATGTATTTATTTTTATTTATTTGGCTGTACGAGGTCTTAGCTGCAGCATGTGGAATCTAGTTCCCTGACCAGGGACCGAACCCAGACCCCTTGCTTTGGGAGTGCAGAGTGTTAGCCACTGGAGCACCATGGAAGTCCATGTCTGCATTGCATTTTAAAATTGCATATGAGGAATTTAGAAAGATGGTAATGATAACCCTGTATGCAAGACAGCAAAAGAGACCCAGAGGTATAGAACAGTCTTTTGGACTCTGTGGAGAGGGCGAGGGTGGGATGATTTGGGAGAATGACACTGAAACATATATATTATCATATGTGAGATGAATCGCCAGTCTAGGTTCGATGCATGATACAGGATGCTTGGGGCTAGTGCACTGAGATGACCCAGAGGGATGGGATGAGGAGGGAGGTGGGAGGGGGTTTCAGGATGGGGAACACATGTACACCCATGGCGGATTCATGTCAATGTATGGCAAAACCAATACAATGCTGCTGCTGCTGCTAAGTCGTGTCAGTCGTGTCCGACTCTGTGCGACCCCATAGATGGCAGCCCACCAGGCTCCCCCGTCCCTGGGATTCTCCAGGCAAGAACACTGGAGTGGGTTGCCATTTCCTTCTCCAATGCATGAAAGTGAAAAGTGAAAGTGAAGTCGCTCAGTCGTGTCTGACTCCTAGCGACCCCATGGACTGCAGCCCACCAGGCTCCTCCGTCCATGGGATTTTCCAGGCAAGAGTACTGGAGTGGGGTGCCATTGCCTTCTCCGAACCAATACAATATTGTAAAGTAAAAAAAATAATAATAAATATAAAAATAAAAAATAAATAAATACTACTGCATATGAATCTACAGTGATCTCAACTTGAAGGTAGAGACTATTCCAAATTTTAAATGTATAAATGAACTTCCCATGCCTCCAATATAGGCAAGATAGCCTACTGATATGCTAGTCTTATCTCTTCTAGGAGAAAACAAGAAGTAACGGTAATTATAATGAAGGGATTGATGTTAGACAGGGGGATTTCTCTCAATCAGAAAGATTTTAGAAGATGATGCTAATGACCAGAGGCTCCGCAATCTCCCTCCAGGGATGAGACACACATTTGAACAGCATTTTCATGGGGAATTCTCATTCCCTGGGAGGCCTTCCACACACTGCAAGCCCACCCTTCTCTCTGCTTCACAGCCCTGTGTGTGCCATTTTGCATCACAAACTGTATAATTCCACCATCTTATCTGTCCTCTTGCCCTGGGAGCTCTGTGGGAGAAGGATTTAGCCGTCGGTTGAGTAACATGTGGCATAACACAAACATGATCAAAATTCAGTCATTTTAAAAATAAAATATCTTAAAAGCTGTGAAGAATCCTTTCCTTGGAAAGCTTTCCTTTGTGTTCTTCATGGAGACTGGGGGATGGTTGAGATGACCTCATTGGTCCCTTTCACTAGAGGACCCAGTGGTCTTCTCTGTAGCTGTTTCTTGTATCAGGGAAGAGCTGCTCACCAATACTTCCTCACTCTGGGGTTTTCATGGCTTTCTTTGGGTCTAATTGGTGCTTTCAAACTGTGGTGCTGGAGAAGGCTCTTGAGAGTCCCTTGGACAGCAAGCAGATCAAACCAGTCAATCTTAAAGCAAATCAACCTTGAATACACATTGGAAGGACTGAGGCTGAAGCTGAAGTTCCAATACTTTTGCCACCTGATGCGAAGAGCTGACTCACTGGAAAAGACCCTGATGCTGGGAAAGATTGAAGGCAGGAGGAGAAGGGGACGACAGAGGATGAGATGGGTGGATGGCATCACTGACTCAGACACGAGTTAAAGCAAACTCCAGGAGATGGTGAAGGACGGGGAAGTCTGATGTGCTGCAGTCCATGGAGTCGCAAAGAGTTGGACATGACTGAGTGACTGAACAAGAACAAAGGAAATATTAGAGAGATGGGTAAATCTAAGCATTAACCAGAAAATTCTCATACCCTCTCACCAATTTAGACAATGAACAAAACAGAGACAGAACACAAACCGGGGTCCACCCACAGTCCTAGTCCATTTACCTCCCTTATGAGCTGGGCTCCAGGGAGCAGCACTTCAGGATGAAAGGATGACCCCTCATGCCACTTGGGGCCCCTCCCAGCACACTGCTGCATTTCCCTGCCAAACCCTAAAGCCTCAGGGCTCCTTTTAGCTCAGGAACATCTGCTCATTTCCTTAAATCCATTTCCAGATTTGATAAATATAAAAGGCAGAGCAGAGTCGAGCAGCTCAAGGAAGTGAGTGAAGGGATAACGGGTCCCTGTGCCCTGGAAATCTGGCACCGCTGGACTGTGCTAAATTAGGTGCAAAGAAGCCATCTGGCCAACTTAGTTTTAATCCCATCAAGTTGGCTGAAAAATATTCACCAGAAGATTGAAAGTGAAGGGAGACTTTTAAAACAGTATAATTAGATGTGATGCCAGAAAGTCTTGTCATAAGTCAGCTAAGAGCAAGGAAGGAAAATAAAGAAGAAATTGCAAATATAATTAAATAAATACACCACAATAAATGATGATAAACTCAAGCAGGCCTTGGCCTCAGCCCCTGCATTCTTCCAGGCGGTTCACCGTGCTCTGTGTGCCAGGTTGCTTGGCAGGCTGGGCTTAGCTGGGTGGGTTCAGCAGAGCTCAAGAATGTGAGGGGGAGGAGGCAGCCAGGCCCCACAGCCCTGGCAGGTTGTCACGGGGAGGTGAGAAGGGACTGATGGATCCCAGGTAGTGCCTTGTTTCTGGGCACCCTGTACTGCTCCATGTGTACCCGGCCACAGGATGTATGATACAAACTCACCACTTCTTCCCTCCAGGAGAGAAAAAAATCAGGCTGCAGAAAGCATGTCTAGGGCTAAGCTTGTCTGCCTGAATCACTCTGTTTACTGACCACTACTCAGCAAACGCCTTGCATTCGCTAATCTCTGAGAACTTATGCAATAAAAGATGGTGTGGATTCCAGATTCTGGCATTTCATGGGGTGGTGACAGGAAACTCTGGACATCCTTAATTTCAAGCACTGGGATCACTGTAAGATCTCACACCAGCCAGGTGCAGACCTCAGGATCAAAATTCCAAAGACAGGGCCCGAGAAGGACCCCTGCCACTGCTCTACCCTGAACAAAGCTCCCAATTAAGGGGAAGGCACCACCTCATCCCTGGTTTTGCATCTTGCCAAGTAAATGCAGGTGGAGCGTTATCTGCAGAACAGAGCCTGTGGAGCAATCATGCTTGATGGAGCTAAAAAGAGCACCAGTGTAGGGTCCAAAGGCATAAGTCAGTGTCTGGATCTATCACTTACCGATTCTGCAATCATGAGCAAGTCACTTAAGCCACTGAGATCAATCTGTTCCTGTACAACATAGGATACCATGTCCTACCTCAGTAGATCATACAATGACATGCAGATGTTGACTGTCCCTACTGTGAAAGCCTCTTGGAGACTTGCTGCAAGTTTCCAAAGAAGGATACCTAGCAATGCCACTGCTCTACCCTGAACAAAGCTCCCAATTAAGGGGAAGGCACCACCTCATCCCTGGTTTTGCATCTTGCCAAGTAAATGCAGGTGGAGCGTTATCTGCAGAACAGAGCCTGTGGAGCAATCATGCTTGATGGAGCTAAAAAGAGCACCAGTGTAGGGTCCAAAGGCATAAGTCAGTGTCTGGATCTATCACTTACCGATTCTGCAATCATGAGCAAGTCACTTAAGCCACTGAGATCAATCTGTTCCTGTACAACATAGGATACCATGTCCTACCTCAGTAGATCATACAATGACATGCAGATGTTGACTGTCCCTCACTGTGAAAGCCTCTTGGAGACTTGCTGCAAGTTTCCAAAGAAGGATACCTAGCAAATAGTGCATTCTCAGCTGAGTCGGGACAATGGGTTCTGCTTCCTAATTCTCGGTGATCTCACTTCATTTTGTTGAGGCCCTATTGCTTCACCTGCAAAATAAAAGGATGAGCCTAGACGCTACCGAAGGTCCTTTCCAACACCAGTGGTCCAGTGTGACCCCGTGGACTGTAGCCTGTCAGGCTCCTCTGTCTGTGAGATTTCCCAGGCAAGAATACATACTAGAGTGGGTTGTCATTTCCTCTTTCAGGGGATCTTCCTGACCCAGGGCTTGAACCCACATCTCCTACATTGTAGACAGCCTCCTGAATTGCAAATGGATGCTTTACGACTGAAACACCAGAGAAGGTCACCATAACAGTGCATCCAAGAAAAGTTGTCTTGGGATATTGGGTTGGCCCAAAAGTTCATTCAGGTTTTTCATAACATCTTACAGAAAATCTTGAACAAACTTTTAAGCCAACCCAATATAACCTGGTCTGGAGAATACCATGGACTGTGTAGTCCATGGGGTTGCAAAGAGCCGGACATGACTGAGCAACTTTCACTCACTCACTCAGTATAACCCCAAGGACTGTGTGCCAACAGCTCAGAAAGACCATGTCCTAGGTCAGGGGCTGGCCAGCTGTGACCTGCTGGGCCAGATCTAGCCCACACCAGCTTTTTAAAATAGAGCTTTATTGGCACACAGCCACGCGTGTTCATTTACTGTTGCCTCAGAGTTTCCTCAGTGCTACAACAGAAGAGTTGAGCGGCTCTGACCGAAACCACAGGAAAGCAAAGCCTGAAGTATTTACTACTTTACCCTTTATAGAGAGTTCATCGTCTCCTGCTCTCGATTTTGCTGGATGGTTTCAACCAAAATATCAAACCAAATCTTGCTGACAGGCTTTTTTTCAGACAGAGTGAAAAACTGATTGACAATCTGAGATACGTGTATGCTTTTATATTCAACTAGAATGCAGTCATGAGTGCCTAAACATAATACAATAAGAATGATAAATTGACTAAAAGGATATTCACACCTCATATAAATGGTATTGTTTTCTACTGGAAGGAAGTCTAAATAGACAGGGTTTTTAGGTTGTAAGAAATAAGGCCTATGTTGTGTTCCAAAGAGAAATACAAATTTCTCATGTAATCTAGATAAGAGGAAGGCAGGATTAGTATTTGGAAGAAAATTAATCCTCAGACTGGTATGCAAACTACCCATAACCTGGAGTGGAAACTTCTCAACATTTTCTTATCAACCCACCCTCCACTCATAGAGAAATCAAAGGACGCTTTCTCCCATTCCCATTCTCCCCACAAAACATATACACATGGCAAAAGGCCAGAGACACTGAACTGTGAGCTCAACAGAAAGAAGGAAAAACTGTGCATTCCTGAAACATTTGCAGCTTTGGAATTTGCAAAGCAGAAGAATCAACCCAAGAACTAAGACTTCATTATCCTGCAGAGGAGAGAGTCCCAGAGAAGAGGTCCACCCCAACCCCTACCCAACACAGAGTCTGAAACAAGAAGATAATGGGAGGAAGGAATATAGGAAGGCAGGCCAGCTACCCAGGTGGGGATCCCCCGAGAGTATAGCAGGGACTCTCCTCCCCTTGGTACAGCACAAAATTACATGGGAGTGGATCAGAATAGGCTTACATGCCGTGTGAGCCTGGGTGTGGGTGTGAGCCTGGGCGTGGGTGTGGACGTGGGCGTGAGCGTGAGCCTGGGCCCACGTGGGTGTGAGTGTGCATTGGTGTGCATTTGCTGCTCCTTCACCTCCTACATCATTTCCCTGTTGCTGTATAACAAGCCATCTGAATTATTTATTAGCCCACAAATCTACACAAAATTAAGCAGGCCTTGGCTGAGCGGTCTCTCCTGGAGTCAGTCACCGTCGGTCAGTGGGAGGGTCTGCTGGGAGCTGGGGGCCTCTCACAAGTTGTTACAGCCCTCCTGGTGGTTCATCTCACATCTCAGCATACAGCAGAGCAAGTGGGGTTTCCAGCAGACAGGAGGCCAGTCCCTTTGCACAAGCACTTTTCGAGCCTCATCTCACATCTCATTTGCTAACATGGCACCAACCAGAGCAAGCTGGCTCACCAAGTTCAGATTCCCGGAGGAGAGCAAGCCTCCAGCTCATGATGGGAGGAAACAAGCTCACAGCGCATGAGCTGTCACATGGGGAGAGGCGAGACTGTGGTTCCACCAGCCTAACGTTGAGTTCACAGTGAATGCACCCAAGACTGCAGTGTGTCATGTATGTGTGACTGTTAAGCTGTGAGGCATTGGAGGAAGGGAACAGGTATTTAGAGTAAGTCAGAAAGCAAGAGTGAGTCACAAAGCCTAACTTCATTACTGATATACTGCATGACAGGGGACACACATTCAATCCCTAGGAGCACATTTCCTCACCTGTAAAATCTCCCCTGGAGAAGGAAATGGCAACCCACTCCAGTACCTAGGGTAAGAGTTCATGGGGCTTTGGCTTTTCTGAGCGCTGAAGTTCAGCATCTGGCAAATCACAGCACAATAATTCCCAACAGACAGCTTCTCACATCAAGAACCATGTGCCACATAGAACTGCTTGGCCTGTGAGGGCCTGAAGGCTTGGGGGCCCTCCAGATCTCGGTCTCTTCCAGAGACTGTGACTCAGCACCCCAGAGGAGGGGAACCGGGTGACCAGGCAAGGGGGCATCAACCTCCACAGGCCCCAACTTTTTCCATTATCCAGTCTCACAGACTTGGGGGCTGAGGAACCATGCCCTAAGGGGAACGAGTCTGGCAGTGGGAGGGCCCTGATCCTGTGTAGACTCTGTTGGGGTCTTGGGCACAGACATTCCATTCAAAAGCCAGCAGGAGGCAGGGCTGTGGTGTGAAAACCTCAGAGCAGGGTCACTGGAGGGCTCTTGACAGTCACAGGGGAATTCGCCAGAAAACTGAAGTCACAGAGCATCAGCATGCCATACGGCCGGGCTCAGGCCCTGATCTCACGGACACACAGCCATGGCTTTTCCAAGCACTGTGCCCAGAGAACTGGACCTGAACAGGGGCCTCTGCGGTGTATGGCAACCAGTGCTGAGCATCTCAGGACAGTTCTGCAGCCAGGGTGTAAATGCATTTGCTGGTAGCAGGCATGCTCATAATTAAAGTGCTTCAGGGACGTTAGGACAGTGTGTTAATGTTAGGCTCTGCCTGGCTCCTGGATGCAGCCCCAGGGCCTTGAAGTGGCATGTTTGTTACAGAAGTTGTGTGCTTATTGTATCAGTAACCAAGATCGAGGGGAATAGTAGGGACAGCCATTTCTGAACAAGTCCCCCAGAGGTGCCCTCTGGAATGTTCTCCAAAAGGTTGGATGCTTGAATAGGGAAAAAGCAGCAGCTCAAATTGGGAAACTTGAGTAGGCTGACCAGTGTATTCTCAGATTTCCCAGTTCTTGTCCTAAACATCCCACATCCCAGGAAACCCTCAGTCCCAGGCCAACCAAGACGGTTGGTCACCCTGAAGTTAGAACACTTCACAGTCACAACATAGTCACCCACCCAGGATCACATTTAATACTGGACACACATGAGTTGTTATGAGGACCTTTTGCAGGGAGACATTAGCCAATGAAAGAACCTTCTGCTCTACCCAGACCAGTCCTTGCCTGGTGTATTAGCAGGATTCTTCGGAGAGACAGAACCAATAGAATGATTTGAGTTTCCCTGGTGGCTCAGATGGTAAAAAAATCTGCAACGCAGGAGACCCAGGTTCTATTCCTGAGTCAGGAAGATCCCTGGAGAAGGGAATGGCAACCCACTCCAGTATTCTTGCCTGGAGAACTCTATGGACAGAGGAGGTTGGCAGGCTACAGTCCATGGAGTCATAAAGACTCAGACGTGACTGAGCGACTAATATACTGTACAGAATTGACTGGCCCTTAAGCCACAGTGGGGTTAGGGCATCATTCCACCTGTACAGTCAGAAATCCACCTGTACGTTTACAGTCAGCCTCCATATATGAAGTTCAACATCCATGGATGTGACCAGCTGCAGGCATAAACTACTGTAGTATGTGTTTATTGAAGAAAAATCTGCATATAAGTGAATTTGTGCAGTTCAAATCCATGTTTTTTTAAAGGCCAACTGTACAGAGAGAGAGAGATTTATTTTAAGTAATTGGCACATGTGACTGAGGAGACTGGTGAGTCCAAAATTAGCAGTCTGGAAAGCCAGAGAAAAGCTGTGTTACTGTCTTGAGTCTAAAGGCCATTAAGAATTCCTTATTCCTTGGGGGACCTCAGTCCTTTTCCTCTTAAGCTTTCAACTGATTGCATGAGGCCCATTTCCACCCTGCTTGACTCAAAGTCAACTGATTTAAATGTTAATCTCATCTTTAAAAATAAATACTTTCATGGCAACATGTAGACCAGTGTTTAACCAAGTATCTGGGTACTGCGCTTTGCCAAAGTGACTCCATCACAGAGAGGAGTCTGGAGGAGAATGGATACATTGATATGTGTTAATATGGCTGAGTCTGTTGTGCACTTGAAACTATCACAACATTGTTAACTGCTCCAATATAAAGTAAAAAGTTAAAAAAGAAAATAGATACAAAAAAACGCTTCAAAAAACTCTCCATCAGGCCCCCTCAGGTGCCAGTAAAGCCAAGGCATAGTGCCCTGCAGGCATGCATGCTAAGTTGCTTCAGTCCTGTCTGATTCTCCATGACCCCATAGACTGTAGCCCACCAGGCTCCTCTGTCCATGGGATTCTCCAGGTAAGAACACTGGAGTGGGTTGCCATTTTCCCCTCCAGGGGATCTTCCCAACCCAGGGATCTAACCTAAGTCTCTTGCATCTCCTGCACTGACAGAGGGTTCTTTACCACCAGGAAGCCCACAGGGCCCTACTGGGTAGCATCTTGAATCCTGGGAGAAGACAGCAGGATGGATGTCTTCTTAAGACGAGGTTCCTGCTCAAGGAGGCTCCCATGACTATATCCACACCACCTCCTCCGGCTGAGAAGCTGGGGGTTCTGACTAGGCTTCTTCCTGATGGGAGGATGCCGAGATTGGACTGAAGTCTTGGCCAGAGCCATTCTCAGTTTGCTTTATGGTGTTTTGAAGCCACAGCAACACAGGAATGAGAGTGCTGATAGCCCATCTCCTCCCCAAACTGTGGGAGGAATTGGAAAGCAGCATCTCTGGCCTTTCTGAAGGTTCTGGGTGTGCTAGTGTTCCCTGGCTCTGGCCGCATCAGTGACAAGAGGAGAGGAAAGAGCAACGCCCGTTCAGTGACACTGCAGAGCTTAGAATGTGGCTGGTCCTTGGAGCTGGGACACAAAAAGATGGCCTTTTGCCACAATTAGAATAGACAATTACAGCACCCTTGACTGTAGACAATACAGAATTTTTAAAATTACTACAGCTGTAATATTCTACCAACTATGGAATCTCAGGGTTGGGAGGACTTTAAAATTCATCTGGCCATTGTATCCAGCTGTAACATTTATTAAAAATGAACTGCAATGAGCCAGAAGCAGCATCATTATTTGATTGGCTCTGATACTCCCATTGTGTATTCAGAGCAGCCCAAGCGAAAAGAATTTGAATTCTTCCAAGGAATTCTCACAGTTCCTGTCCACCGTGGGGTTTGTATTTCCTCAGTGTTCTGCTGTGGTCTTCCTCACCTGCCAGTGATTTTCCCGGGCTCCCATTTGATAGTGCCGATGCAGAGCTTGGGGGAGGAAAACGAAGGGTGGGGAAGACGAACAGCTGTGAAGGAGGAAGACAGGGCCCAAAGACAAGCAGAGGCGAGAAGCAACAGGAGAATGGGGTGAATTACAGTGGCACAGATCATGAGAAAAGGAGAGGACCAATAACACAGAGAGATACGACTGGAAAAGAAAGGAGAGGGGAGACCAAGGCATAAGAGAAAAGGGCAAAGGTGAGTTATTGACAGGGCCATGGGGCAGGGCACCTGATGCACAGTGGAGCTTAAGCTATGTCGAGGAGCTGAGTTCTGTGGGTGGTGGCAGCGGACCCACTGGGTTTCCCAGGAGGTGAAGAGCTCGCCTGCCAAGCAGGAGATGCAGGAGACCTGGTTTTATCCCGGGGTCAGGAAGATCCCCAGGAGAAGGAAATGGCAACCGCTCCAGTATTCTTGTCTGAGAAATCCCATGGACAGAGGAGCCAGGTGGGCTAGAGTCCAGGGGGTCACAAAGAGCTGGACACACTGAGCAATTGAGTATGAGCGCGAGTGAGCCCAGGGCATGGCCTGGGGAGCAGAGAGACCGGCGTCTTGACCGTGGGCCAGAGCAGAGCTCCTCCCACTCTCCTGCCCAAGCCCCCAACCAGCCGCTTCTGTTCCTAGAAGCTGCCACCGTCAAACCCCACAGCCGTGGAGTAAGCCGACTCTTCTTTCTCCCAGACAACAAGCCAGTGAAACTTTGCCAGTTTTGACGAGGTTTCCGTTTTCTCCTAACAAATGTCCTCTGCCTACATCACGAGGGAGACACAATGTCTCTCCCTGTTCAATCTCCTCTCCTTAGACTCCTTCAGATAAATGAAAACATACACACATATCTTCCCAAAACATGTCCTGACATTTATTCACATCAGCCAACAAGCCACAGAAATCCTCTAAACCCTCTGAAAACATGCTAAGCCAGCATTCCCCAGCAAACACAGAACTCACTCCCTCTCCCTCTCTCTCTCTCCCCCTCTCTCCTTCTCTATCTCTCTCTCTCTCTCACACACACACACTCTCTCTCTCTCTCTCTCTCTCTCTCTGTTTCCTGAACACTGCAAAACTAAGCAGCTGGTCAACCTAGGTGGAGACATAGTACCTTAGAGATACTCCAGGCAGCCCGCGAGAGGGTCCCTGGCACAGCCTGCGATGGTGTTGACCAGGTTGTAGGCTGAACACACAGTATGTCGAAAGGAAAAATCATTTCCAAGAACAATGATGGAAGTAGCCCAAATGTGTGCTTGGAGAAAACCAGTGAATCTGGGTTTTGATCCAAGTAAAATATCAAAAGGATGAATCAGAAGAATATATATTTGGGGCTTTGAAAAGTTATTTTTCTTTGTATGGTTACGATGGCAGAGTTTCAATTTGATTTCAAGTGCACGAGAGATGTGTCAAATGATCCGGTCTGTAGCTTGTGACCAGCCTGGAGGGGAAATGATAAAACATTGTTTTGATTATAGACCTAAGACTGTTTCAATAAACACAGCCTGGAGATCACGGTAATATCAATTTTTTTAAGTGTCTTTCTCTTTTTATTGAACTTTTAGAAAGAGTTTTTATTTTGTTTTCGATGGGGGTTTTGGAGGCTACTGCCTTCAGCCTCAGAACTTCCACATCCCGGCTGTCTTCTGACATACTCTTGTCCCCTTTGCATACAAGTCTTTTGAGGTGGGCTGAGGTCTAAAGCTTTCATAATACTAGACAGTAAATCTCACTCTTGGGGTCAACCCAAGGTCATCAGACATTAGATAACAATCCAAAAAGCTGACTCTATGTGCTTGTGACTTTGGAAGATGCTGATAAAGGAAACGGGATGAGGAATAAAAAGTCCTGATTTCAAGTCTGGGCTCTGCTCTTTCTGAGCTTTACTCCTTCCATTTTTTTCAAAGAGCAAATACTTCTGACTGTCTAAGATGGGCTGAACACACACAGAACTCTGCACAGGGACAGCACGGAGGAGCCTTTAGTTGTGCAGGTGACAATGTCAACAACAAGATTTAAAGCAGTGTGTAGATGCAACATGGGAATACGTGCAAGGTACAAAGACTGCACAGAAGAGAAAGGAAACCCCTCTACTGAGGAAGAAGAGGGTAGGCTTTCACTAGGTGGGGGCTTGTGAATTTGGTTTCAAAAGATGGCTAGGAGTTCAATCAGGTAAACCAGGAATGCTGCATGCATGCTAATTGCTTCAGTTGTGTCCAACTCTCTGCGACCCCATGGACTGTAGCCAGGCTCCTCTGTCCATGGGATTCAAATAAGGAATGGGTGAAGGATATTCTTAAGAGCAAACACAAAATCTCACAGACTGGACAGAGTGAGTGTGTTAGGGAAGCTATAGGGAGTCTACTCTCATCAAAGCAAAAACCCCATGCAATGGGCTGGAGGGCAGAGTGCAAGGGGATGAGGCAGAAGCACAGCAGAAGCCAATGCCATGAGCTTGGACTTTACAGTGTCATTACAGTGGCTAAAGGAGAAGGCAGTGGCACCCCACTCCAGTACTCTTGCCTGGCAAATCCCATGGACAGAGGAGCCTGGCAGGCTGCAGTCCATGGGGTTGCTAACAGTCAGACACGACTGAGCGACTTCACTTTCACTTTTTACTTTCATGCCTTAGAGAAGGAAATGGAAACCCACTCCAGTGTTCTTGCCTGGAGAATCCCAAGGACGGGGGAGCCTGGTGGGCTGCCGTCTATGGGGTCACACAGAGTCAGACACGACTGAAGCGACTTAGCAGCAGCAGCAGCAACAGTGGCTCATGTTTACAGAGCATTTTGTAGTGTCCTACACACAGGCTTAAACACTCCCTAAACATCATAAAAGTGAAGTCGCTCATTTGTGTCCAACTCTTTGCAACCCCATAGCCTACCAGGCTCCTCCATCCATGGGATTTTCCAGGCAAGAGTACTGGAGTGGGTTGCCATTTCCTTCTCCAGAGGATCTTCCCGACTCAGAGATCGAACCCAGGTCTCCCGCATTGTAGGCAGACGCTTTACCGTCTGAGCCACCAGGGAAGCCTCCTAAACATCATAACACATTGCTTTTACTACTATCCTTGGAAGAAGTTCCCATTATCCCTCCAGTTACAAGATGAAGAAACTGGTCCTTGAACAACATATGTAACTTGAAAGAGGAAGTCGAGGCTCAAACCCTGCTCCATGCAGCCTCACAGTCTCTGTGCCCTCTCATGTACATGAGCTCCCTGGATTTAGCAGACAGAGACCTTGATGATCTAGGCCAGGTCAGTTTCGAGGGGCAGAAACTACAATTCAGGGGGTTGAGAAGCAAAAAGTTTCAAGAAAGAAGATTAAGGAGTTCAAGTCCAAGTCTTACAGTCTCCATTTCTGGTTTTCTCCAACAGAGAGTAGGGAAAGAAATGGACAGGAAGGTTGGAGGAATTCCAAGGAAAGAGGCTCGATTCTGGAGTGAACTAACTGTTCCCCAGGGGAGACAGTTTGTCCAGCTGAAGAAACTAAGGAGTGCTGAATATGGAGTATAAAATGGCACAAAGGGCTACCTTATTCTGAGCTGGGGAAATCACATCCAGAGGTATGTGGAGAAACACCCACAGGGAGAAAGACCAGAGAAGAGATGAGATCAGTGGAGCACTGGAGAATGAGGGTGGAAGGAAAAAGTAACTCCACAATGCCTAGCAGTTGGGCAAACCACAGATGCTCGAAAATATCTATGTGTTCAAATAAAGGGAAGCTAGAACATGTTTGCTGGAGCAGAGGCTTGAAGTATGAAACCAAGGAAACACAGGCTGGAACCAGGTTATAGAAGGCTGAGCAAAGACGTCCCACCTTTATTCAGGACACAGAGGACCACTGGAGATCCCTGGGCAGGGAACAATGCGATCCCAGCATTGCCCCAAGGCTGCTCACCTGCTGCCCAGCTCAGGGTGGAGCCCAGGGGTGAGGTGATGCAGTCTGAGCTGGGGCAGTGTGACACAGGACAGGAAGGGCCACCTCAAGAAAAAGAGAACTACCATATGACCCAGCAATGCCACTCCTGGGCATATACCCTGAGAAAAACGTCCTTCAAAAAGACACGTGCACCCTAATGTCCACTGCAGCACTGTTTACAGTAGCCAGGACCTGGAAGCAACGTAGAGGTCCATCAGCAGAGGAATGGATAAAGAAGATGTGGTATATATACAAAATGGAATATTACTCAGCCATCACAAGGAAGAAAACTGTGCCATTTGCAGAGACGTGGATGGACCAAGAGTTTGTCATACAGAGTGCAGTAAGTCAGAAAGAGAAAACCAAATATTGCATATTAATGCAAATATGTGGAATCCAGAAAAATTGTACAGATGAACCTATTTCCAGGACAGGAATAGAGACTCAGAAAAGAAACATGCGGACACAGGGCATAAGGGGAGGGTGGGATGAATTGGGATATTAGGACTGACACATACACACCACCTTGTGTAAATAGGCAACTAGTGGGAAGCTGCTGTACAACTTGAGCTCAATGCTCTGTGATGATCCAGAGGGGTGAGATGGGGTGGGGGTAGGAGGGAGGGGATATGTGTATACTTACAGCTGACTCACATTGTACAGCAGAAACTAACACAGCACTGTAAAGTAATTATACCCCAGTTTTATAAAACACTGTGAAAGGAGAATCAGCAGGATTCGGATCAATGAGACAGAGCCCTTCATGATGATCAAAGTCTTTGACAACTTCAAGAATGGCTTCACTGATGGCTCAGTGGTAGAGAATCTGCCTGCCAGTGCAGGAGACACAGGTTCAATCCCCGGTCCAGGAAGATCCGACATGCAAAATAGGCAACTAGTGGGAAGCTGCTGTACAACTTGAGCTCAATGCTCTGTGATGATCCACAGGGGTCAGATGGGGTGGGGGTAGGAGGGAGGGGATATGTGTATACTTACAGCTGACTCACATTGTACAGCAGAAACTAACACAGCACTGTAAAGTAATTATACCCCAGTTTTATAAAACACTGTGAAAGGAGAATCAGCAGGATTCGGATCAATGAGACAGAGCCCTTCATGATGATCAAAGTCTTTGACAACTTCAAGAATGGCTTCACTGATGGCTCAGTGGTAGAGAATCTGCCTGCCAGTGCAGGAGACACAGGTTCAATCCCCGGTCCAGGAAGATCCGACATGCTGTGGAACAGCTAAGCGTGGGAACTACAGCTACTGAAGCCCAAGTGCCCCAGAGTGCGTGCTCTTTAGTAAGAGAAGCCACTGCAAAGAGAGGCAGGTGCTCTGCACCCAGAGAGTAGCACAGCCAAAAGTACATAAATAGATCAAATTACAAAAAAAAATAAAAGTTTAAAGACTGATTGTACCATTAACAGAGATGGCAGAGTCAGGACAGGAGTGCATGTCATTTCTTTCCATAGCTTTTGATTATTGTATAAGCAAAAGTATTTGGTGAAAGAAAAAAACCACCTGAAAATTCAGTTAAGGGGAAAGAAAAACTTGGAAGTTCATAATGTCCCTGTTAACATTCCCTTTTGATAAGCCCTCTGAGTTTTTTCTTTCCCTACATACACAGATTTCTATTATGTTCATTATAATGGGCTTCCCTTGATAGTTAATAACAATAATGAATTAATTACAATGAATAATTAATTGACAATTAATATCAACTAGCATTAATTAACAATGAAATAATAATGAATCTTTCATTTTAATTAGGATTCCATTTTATACCTTTTTTTCACCTAACAACAAACAGTGAATGTCTTTCCACACAACAGTTATAATTCTGCATTGTTATACTGATCACATAAGATCCCACCTTATGGATTTATCACAATTTACTCTATCTACTTCCTTGATACAAAACATTCTGTATGATTCCAATTTCAGCTCTAATTGCATTTTAAAGCTATAAGTCTTTATTTCTTTAGGAAAAAATTCCTAAAAGTATCATTTGAGGTCAAAAAGTACAGGGTTTTTTTAAAGCCTTTTGAACCATATTGCTAAATTGTCCTCTAGAAGAATAAACTATACTCCCCTCAGCAAAACAGAAGAGTAAAGACAGACAGGTTTTTACTAGAGAAGAAACAGGAACAGCTTCACATACATAGATTTTAAAGCATCTAGAGGACACACTTGTGACAAAGGCAAGTAAATAGTTGGGAAGGAAGGAACCAGATTCTAAAAGAAAGATCAGGTCTCTCTTCACGTTAATCCTCTTCTTTAGTTTCACCATTTCTCTTCCCTCCCCTTCCCTAGCCCTCCAACAGTTCTGTCTTAAAGCTATTAGCAAGGGTGAGCAAGATGGACCCTCACGCAGTGGGGGAGGGACAGCCACTGAGCCAGGTTGTCAGCACAAGAGGGTGTGGGGTCTTAGAGCCCACAGTGGGCAAAGGGGTCACGTGTGCAAAAGGGCAGCCAGCACAAGCTGTCAGGATGATAGATAAACAAGTAAATATATTGAGAGTTATGGAAGCCAGGCTTGCCCCTGGGCTTCTGTATCAGTCTGGATTCACCAGAGAAACAGACCCAGTAGGATATGTAGGTACAGACGTAGACACGCACAGAGAAACAGAGAACAAGATTTATCATAAGGAACCGGCTCACATTATCATAGAAGCTGACAAGTGTTGAGATCTATAGTCAGCAAGCTGGAGTCCCAGGAGAGCTGATGCATGGTTCTAGTCCAAAGACCTGAGAACAGGAGAACTACTGGTCTCAGCAAGTCTCAGGAGAGCAAGCGTCAGTCCAGGTCTGGGTCCAAAAGCAGAAGAAGACCAATGTCCTAGCTTGAATATGGTCAGGGAGAGTGAGCGAATCCTCTTACTCAGTGTGAGGTTCTACTCAGGACTTCAGTGGATTGGATCAGGTCCACCCACACTGGGGAGGGCGATCAGCTTTACTCAGCCTACCAATTCGGTGTTTATCTCAGCCAGAAACACCCTCATGAACACACCCAGAATAATGTCTAACCAAATATCTGAGGACCACGTGGCCCAATCAGGTTTACACATAAAATTAACTATCACAGTTACCAACATGGAAAGGAGAAAAACTGAAATGAACCCCGTGGGCTGGAATTCGGGATATAAATGTGAATTCATGGTTCAATACATAGAGAGATATAGTTGTAAACAGGTGTGTGTGCCCTGACTCTTCCCTGTGAGAGGGGTCTTACTGTTACTGGTTTACTCCCAATAGTGGTAAACTCACCTAATACCCAGAATTTGGCTTCCTAGCACCCTTTTTTATGCTAAAAGAATCCAGAGTTCCTTAGAAGAATGGCTGATTCTAAGACTGAATAGAAAAATAAAAGATGAGCCTGAAATGACTTTTTGTGCCAAAAAATGAAACAGTCTTCAAAGAATGATGGAACATGTCACAAGAACACAAAAGCCAGCTTGATAAGTTGGTACCAAAACAGATAACGATAATAAATAGCAATAGATTAAAAATCTGAGGAATAAAATAGGAATCTATGAGTTCATACTGACATAAATGAGCTGATGAATAAATTGAAAGTTTATGGTTAATAGGATACTTACAAACTCTCAAACCAACTTTCCATAAAGTATTCATTAATTATAAAGAGGAAAAAAGTGACTTATAGTTAAGAGGTCTGTGAGATATCGTCCTAATCGAATGATCAAAATTAACATCCTCAGCAAAGGAATTTAAATGATATGCCCTTTAGTAATACAATGAGAAGAATGTAAAATCACTTCTGGAAAATTCCTAGCAAAGATGTGTAACTCAAATTTCATCATGAGGAAACAGCAGTAAATCAAAACTGGGGGACATTCTACAAAGTAACTGGACTCATTATCTTCACAATGCAAGAGCATGGAGTCAAGGAATGTTTCAACTGCTCCAGACGGAAGGAGATGAGATGTGACTGGTTCTAGACCAGCTCCTGTTGCTATGACAGACTTCACTGGGACAATAAGAAGAACTCAGAAGGGACCTGGGGGTTGAATGGTGCTGCCCTGTCACTCAATTTCCTAGGTTATTTTTTAATCTATTTATTTTTTAATTGAAGGATAATTGCTTTACAGAATTTTTTTATTTTCTGTCAAATCTCAACATGAATCAGCCATAGGTATACATATATCCCCTCCCTTTTGTTCCCTTACCCTACTGCTCTCCACCCGGGTCCCCTTTCCCAAAAAAGTCTCTTGCTTTGTCAGCACATGTGTCTCCTTGGACAATTCATTTCCAAGTGTTAGACAAGAGCCCAGTTTCGGGCCCTGGAAGGGGTTCCCCTTCCTGCAGTAAATGGCGACTCTGGCAGGGACTCTTCTTCGCTGAGACTAATATCCTGACCGCTCGGGGTCCTCAGGGGCCAGCCTGCCTGCCAATGGACCAGACCCAGCAGCCGCAACCGGGACCCTTTTGTCCCTGGTCTCCTCCTGACGTGGACAACTGGTCAGAGTGCCCTGACCGGTAAGGAACAAGAGACTTTATTGACTCCTCTTCCCTCTCTCTTTCCTCTCCTTAACCCTTCCTATCCTTCCCCGTTTTTCTAGTCCCCTGGTCCTGGATGCAGGAATCTGGTCAAAGGGCCTCAGCCTGAGCTGAGGATTGGAGACTGATCACCTCCTCTTGGCAGAGAACTCGAATTCTGGTTCTGGTCTGGTCAGGCTTCTGGTAGGGCCGAGTTCCAGTCCTCCCTTCTCTGGAGGCCCAGGGAAGACTCCCATAATGCCTGGGTATCTTCAGGTGGCAAGAAATGTCTGTAAGGCCAACCTTTTTGCACCCCACTCCCGTCTCCTCCCTCTTCTTCTTTCAACCTGGCTTCCTTTCCTCTCTTTGAAATGTTTGAAGACCTGAGATATTTTCATTTGTTCTAGGATCTGAGGTTATGTGTCTCTACAGGAGGTTTTCTGAGAGACGGTATTCTTGTATTTTAGGGAGTGTCTGATGAGGACTGCCAGGTGTATAGGTGTGTGTTTTAACTCTGTGTTCTGTGTGGTGATTTTGATGGCCATTTTGCTTTATCTGGCCACCATTTGATTTAGACCTGCCACCAGTTTGTTAGAACTTGATTTTCTTTCCCTGTGCCTTGAGACCAGGGCTCTCAGGAATACTTACCTAGACTATCTCTAACTCCTGAGACTGAGGGGAAAATGGGGAAAAGCCTTTAAAATTTTTATTTATTCCAATTGTTTTTTATAAACTAGTACATTTTATATTGTAATATCTAATTCATGACTAAGCTTAGAAAATGAAGCTAATCTTACTTTGTGTCTATCTAAATATGTCTTGGTATGTCTTTGTCTCTGGGTAATATTTTTGAGATTAATTTGTAAATGAGCTCTATTTAATTGACTTAAAGAAAGTAAGTGCTTACAAATCAAATAATTCTAAGTTAAACAATAAATCCCAAGTTCATGTGAATTGGGAAATATTCAATATTAAATACCAAATGTTGATGTTTGTTTGTTGACCTATCTAATATAGACATGTCTTAGAGTAATTAACATTAAGTAGGATATTTTGCAGAGAAAAATTCATGACTAAGCTTAGAAAATGAAGCTAATCTTACTTTGTGTCTATCTAAATATGTCTTGGTATGTCTTTGTCTCTGGGTAATATTTTTGAGATTAATTTGTAAATGAGCTCTATTTAATTGGCTTAAAGAAAGTAAGTGCTTACAAATCAAATAATTCTAAGTTAAACAATAAATCCCAAGTTCATGTGAATTGGGAAATATTCAATATTAAATACCAAATGTTGATGTTTGTTTGTTGACCTATCTAATATAGACATGTCTTAGAGTAATTAACATTAAGTAGGATATTTTGCAGAGAAGCCAATGGCACCCCACTTCAGTACTTTTGCCTGGAAAATCCCACGGATGGAGGAGCCTGGTGGGCTGCAGTCCATGAGGTCACTAAGAGTCAGACACGACTGAGCGACTTCACTTTGACTTTTCACTTTCATGCATTGGAGAAGGAAATGGCAACCTACTCCAGTATTCTTGCCAGAGAATCTCATGGACAGAGTAGCCTGGCAGGCTACAGTCCATGGGGTGGCAACAGTCAGACATGACTTAGCAACTAAACAACCACCACCACCCATCTCCCTCCCCATCCCACCCCTCTAGATTGATGCAGAGCCCATATTTGAGTTTCCTGAGACATACAGCAAATTCCCATTGTCTATCTCTTCTACGTATGGTAATGTACATTTCCATGTTACTCTCTCCATACATCTCACTCTCTCCTCCCCTCTCCCCACGTCCATAAGTCTATTCTCTATGTCTGTCTCTCCATTGCTACCCTATAAATAAATTCTTCAGTACCATTTTTCTAGATTCCATATATATGCATTAGTATATGACATTTATATTTCTCTTTTTGACTTACTTCATTCTGTATAATAGGCTCTAGGTTCATCTTCCTCATTTGAACTGACACAAATGCAGTCCTTTATATGGCTGAGTAATAATATCCCATTGTGTATCTGTACCACAACTTCTCTATCCATTCATCTGTTGATGGACATCTAGGTTGCTTCCATGTTCCAGCTATTGTGCTGCAATGAACAATGGGATACATGTGTCTTTTTCAATTTTGGTTTCCTCGGGGTACATGCCTAGGAGTGGAATTGCTGGGTCATATGGTGGTTTTTATTCCTAGTTTTTTAAGGAATCTCCATACCATCTTCCATAGTGGCTGTATCAATTTACATTACCACCAACAATCTTTTCTCCACACCCTCTCCAGCATTTATTGTTGGTAGACTTTTTGATGATGGTTATTCTGACCAGTGTGAGGTGATATCTCATTGCAGTTTTGATTTGCATTTCTCTAATAATGAGCGATGTTGAGCATATTTTCATGTTTGTTAGCCATCTGCATGTCTTCTTTGGAGAAATGTCTGTTTAGGTCTTTTTCCCACTTTTGACTGGGTTGTTTGTTTTTCTGGTATTAAGTTGTATGCACTGCTTGTATATTTTGGAAATTAATCCTTTGTCAGTTGTTTCATTTGCTATTATTTTCTCTATTCTGAGGGTTGTCTTTTCACTTGCTTATGATTTTCTTTTCTGTGCAAAAACTTTTAAGTTTAATCAGGTCCCACTTGTTTACTTTTGTTTTTATGTCCATTACTCTAGGAAATGGGCCCTAGAGGATCTTGCTTTGATTTATATCATCGAGTATTTTGCCTATATTTTCCTCTAAGACTTTCATAGTTTCTGGTCTTACATTTAGGTCTTTAATCTGTTTTGAGTTTATCTTTGTGTATGGTGTTAGGAAGTGTTCTAATTTCTTTCTTTTACATGTAGTTGACCAGTTTTTCCAGCACCATTGATTGAAGAGGCTGTCTTTGCCCCATTGTATATTCTTGCCTCCTTTGTCAAAAATAAGGTACTCATAGGTGCATGGGTTTATATCTGGGCTTTCTATCTTGTTCCATTGGTCTATATTTCTGGTTTTGTGCCAGTAACATACTGTCTTGATGACTGTAGCTTTGTAATATAATCTGAACTCAGGAAGGTTGATTCCTCCAGCTCCATTCTTCTTTCTCAAGACTGCTTTGGCTATTTTGGGTATTTTGTGTTTCCATATGAATTGTGAAAATTTTTTGTTCTAGTTCTGTGAAAAATGCCATTGGTAATTTTTTAGGGATAGCATTGAATCTGTAGATTGCATTTGGTAGTATAGTCATTTTCATAATATTGATTCTTCTTCCCCAGGAACATGGAATATCTATCCAGCTGTTTATGTTATCTTTGATTTCTTTCATCAGTGTCTTATCATTTTTCTATGTACAGTTCTTTTGTCTCCTTCAGTTCAGTTCAGTTCAGTTGCTCAGTCATGTCCAACCCTTTGCGACCCCATGAATTGCAGCATGCCAGGCCTCCCTGTCCATCACCAACTCCTGGAGTTCAGTCAAACTCACGTCCCTCAAGTCAGTGATGCCATCCAGCCATCTCATCCTCGGTCATCCCTTTCTCCTCCTGCCCCCAATCCCTCCCAGCATCAGGGTCTTTTCCAATGAGTCAACTCTTCACATGAGGTGGCCAAGTACTGGAGTTTCAGCTTCAGCATCAGTCCTTCCAAAGAATACCCAGGACTGATCTCTTTAGAATGGACTGATTGGATCTCCTTGCAGTTCAAGGGATTCTCAAGAGTCTTCTCCAACACCACAGTTCAAAAGCATCAATTCTTCAGTGCTCAGCTTTCTTCACAGTCCAACTCTCACATCCATACATGACCACAGGAAAAACCATAGCCTTGACTAGACGGACCTTTGTTGGCAAAGTAATTTGTCTCCTTAAGTAAGCTTATTCCTAAATATTTAATTCTTTTTGTTGCAATGGTGAATGGGAGTGATTCCTTAATTTGTCTTCCTGATTTTTCATTGTTAGTATATAGAAATACAAGTGATTTCTGTGTATTGATTTTGTATCCTACAACTTTGCTAATTTCACTGATTAGCTCTAATTTTCTGACAGTATCTTTGGGGTTTTCTATGTACAGTGTCAATTTCCTAGCTTTGATGGCCATATTTGCTTATGCATGAGTGTGCTCTCGCTTGCAGAAAACAGAAATGAAAGTATTCAGAGGTCATGGTGTATCATGTCACCAACTTACTCTCCAATAGTCAAGGAACAAAAGGTTCTTGTTAGTGTTCCTGCAACCTTTCTGCAAGTTTGAGAAAGAGAGGTGGAAGGAGGGAGAGAGAGAAAGAGAAAGAGACAGACAGATACACAGGCAGGCAGGCAGACCAGGGCTAGGATAACTCATCTGAAATTGACAGCACTTAAGTTCATTGGGTAAGCCATGCTGCTGGGTCCAGAAACCTCTTGGGTCATCCTGTCCTGTCTCTAGCCCAGTCCTAACTAAGATTGGGATGTGTCTACTAAGAGCCTAATTCTACAATAATTTTATAGAAAAATGGTGGACTGAAAATGAAAACATGTGAAAGAGCAGTTGTGGGGGTTGATCCATTGGAAGAATCAAAAGGACAGGTCAAAAATGTGATGGAGAAACAGAGACCATCTGGGATCCAAAAAGATGTCAGAGGCCGGGGCAGTGGGATGGGGGGTGGGGTGGAGGGTGAGGGGGGCAGTGATGTGGCATGGGCAGGAATAAAGACAGTGATTTTGAGGCAGGGAAGGGGTGGTGAGGTGACCAGCAGAGAGAGGCCAGCTGACTTCCAAGAATTCAGGGCCAGGATTCTAGGGGTGATCAGCTTGAAGGCTGGGATTTTTTTTTTTTTTTTTTTTTTTTTTGGTGATGTAGACTATTTTTTAAGTCTTTGTTGAATTTGTTATAATGTTGCTTCTGTTTTAACAAGTTTTGGTTTTTTTAGCCACAGAGTCCATGGGACCTTAACTCCCCAACCAGGGATGGAATCCACACCCCCTGCATTGAAAGTCACAACCACTGGACCACCAGAGAAGTCCCTTGAATTCTGGGATTGGTTGTTTCACCAAAGCGGGAGTGACCCACGGAAGGCCCTGTGCTCTGTTTACGTTCACACCACCAGCGAGTGCATCACAGGCTCTAAGAGTAACAACCAGGAACGGGGCCACTGGAGAAGAGGAGGATCCACACAGAGAAATACTGTGACCCAGGAGAAAATCCTGCCCATGCGCCCAGGAAACCTGGCTCAGAATATTTATCACACTACTGCCTTTAATAACATGATGGAGAACAACCCAAAGCATAGGGGCAGGGGAGTGGCAAAAAAGCATGGCATAGTCATATATGCCAGCAAAGATGAGTTAGCTATGGCCACATGCATCCACTCAGATGAATCTGTAAAACAGAAGGCACCCAAAACTACCTCATGTGATAGTATTCATACAAAGGTCAAACACACATGAAATTAAAAAACAGATTCCTTTCACTAAATAGGCTTGCAAACTGTAATGAAAAGCAAAAGAACAGTAAACACTAAATTCCCCTGAAGGGAGGAGATAACCACCGGAAAGCATTCAGGGGTGTTTCAGCATTTGGATAACATTCTATTTCTCAAGTTGGATGATGATCCAGGAGTATTTATTATCTTTCATATCTTACATACATTATTTTTTTTTTTGCTGTGAAATTTTATTTTTTAGTTTGTTTTGCTTTACAATACTGTATTCATTTTGCTATACATTGACATGAATCAGCCACGAGTGTACATGAACTCCCAATCCCGACACCCACCTCCCCCCTCCTGCCCCACACCATCTCTCTGGATTATCCCCATGCATCAGTCCCAAGCACCCTGCATCCTGCATTGAACCTAGACCGGCGATTTGTTTCACTTATGATATCATACATGTTACACTGCCACTCTCCCAAATCATCCCACCCTCTCCCTCTCCCACAGAGTCCAAAAGGCTGTTCTATACATCTGTATCTCTTTTGCTGTCTCATGTAGAGGTTTATCATTACCATCTTTCTAAATTCCATATATATGTGTAATTATACTGTATTGGTGTTTTTCTTTCTGGGTTACTTCACTCTGTATAATCGGCTCCAGCTTCATCCACCTCATTAGAACTGATTCAAATGTATTCTTTTTAATGGCTGAGTAATACTCCATTGTGTATATGTACCACAGCTTTCTTATCCATTCATCTGCTGATGGACATCTAGGTTGCTTCCATGTCCTGGCTATTATAAATAGTGCTGCGATGAACACGTGTACCCCAATGTTCAGCATACATTATATTTTATTTCAGTATGTGCGGAAATATTTTATTAAAAATAAACAGAAGCATTTAAAGGGGAATGTTCCCAAGGGCTGTCATAAGGGTCTCTCTCTGGGATCTTGCGAGAGTTCTGAAGACCAGGTTACATTCTGTCCAGGCCCCTTGGTGGATCAGGGGTCTTACAAGATTCTGGTATCCAATTTTCCCAAAACTTTGAGTGACCCTGCAAAATTTCAGGAAGATTGGAAAACTATCTTTCCAACTGGCAGAATTTCAGTCAGATTTAGAGTTCTCCTCACAGCAAACAGAAAGACAAACAAAAAAGTGAACATCATGAACTTTAAAAGAAAACAGTCTCCAGAGAAAAGATTTAGTCTCTGTGAGGCAGTGATCTCAAAACGACAGCAGGAGGGAAGGAACTGGGCAGCCCCAGCTGCTCCCCAGCCCCAGCTCACCCTAAGAATGTGAGCCTGGGAGAGCCTGCAGAGAGAGCCTCCTTCAGGACCTGGCAGGCTCCAGGTGAGGGAGATGAACTCATGGAACGTTGGACCTTGAAGAGAGGGGGCATCAGCGGATGCAACGCACGTTTTATAAAAACCTGAAACCATCCCAAATGTAATACAGAGATGTGCTCAAATCCCATGTGCTTCTTTCCAACTGAATCCATACAGGGCTGATATATCTCCTTCTATCCCTACCTCTCTCTTCATTTCCAGTATTGAACTCGATGCAAAAGATGAGTCAGCCAGGTACAAAGGCAGGTAAGGCTTGGGCTCTACAGACCCCAAGGAAACTGACCACCAAGAACCAGAATCAAACTAAGGCAAGCGGTGGAGGAGCAGTTGACCATAATCTCCAGAGAAGTCACAGCCCCCTGCCCTGACTGAGCTGCCAGAGGCATCAAGGCCCCATACTGTCCCTCTGCCGCTGCCTTTCTTTTCATTGCCAAGAACATCCACTCCAGCAGTGAGGGGCCATCCAAGAGCATCAGACAACTGGAGGCCCCAGGATGGGGCTGAAGATGATGGAAGACATATAAATAAATGACAGAACATGAGAGAAAGGTCAGGCTCTGGGGAGACGCTCCTCGTAAATTCTCTTGATCCTGATTGCTCCATCCAGAAGCAGATTAAGTGTAAAATACTGATCTTGAATGGGGTCCAGCCAATATTTATACAGCTTGAGGGCTTTCTGGAAAGGCTGTGTTCTCTGAAAGGAAGGAAGTGGGTTAGGAAAGGCAGCACTGGTGGAGGATCCCAGGAGGGGAGATGGGACACTGTCACTGACCAATGGGCTGTTCCAAGTCTATGCAAAAGGATGATTTTCATGGTGCAGATGGTATGGCTGCTGTAGGGTACTGTGATGGCATGGGTTTGCTGTATAACAGGTGGAGTTTATTCTAAGTGCACTTTGTGAGATGAGAGGCAGAAAAACTTAGGGTTGCAAAGTAAAACAAAATGTGGTTTAAAGTTTTGCAGATAGATGGAACCATGCATGACCTTGGGCATTTCACTGACCCTCTCAGTCTTAGCTTCTTTCATCTGTGAAATGGGTATTATTATGTCAAAAAGTATCGTAAGGACTAAATTGAAAGATGCATGGAAAGTTCTTAGCCTGACACCTATAGTGTATTAACTGCTCCATAAATTATTTATGCATCATCACTGTGATGAGAATTAACATCACTCTTCCCTTGGGTAAATAAAACAGGCCATAGTGTGCTGAAAGTGGTTAAAGAAGGTCCCATGGGCTATGAAAAGACTTGCACATTGGATAGACATCACTAAGTTTATTGAGAGCAAACAGGGTCCCTTAGAAGCTGACTAAGGAGCTCTCTGGGGTCTGAATAATGAGTTACACATGAAAGTTGATATCTGTCATTGGATAGCAGGACAAGATGGATGGACAGACCAGACCTGAGTGCTGGGAAAATGTGATGTCACTAAGGGGTCAGTATCCATTCTTCCATTCAGCAAGTGTTTATGAGCACCTACTCTGTGCCAAGCTCTGTTCTTGGCCATGGGTGTGCAGTGGTGAGCAAGCAAGCAAAGCCCTGTCCCCATGAGCTCAGAGCAGAGAGACAGGAGCTCAGGGAAGCAGCTGTTGTTGTTTAGCTAAGTCATGTCCAACTCTTCCGTGACCCCATGGACTGTAGCCCACCAGACTCCTCTGCTCATGGAATTTTCCAGACAATACTAGAGCAGCTTGTCATTTCCTTCCCTAGGGAATCTTCCTGACTCAGGGGTGAAACCTGCATCTATGCTTTGGCAGGTGGATTCTTTACTGCTGAGGCACCAGGGAAGCTCAAGGGTGGTGTGTGGTTACCATGAGCACAAGTGCATCAGCCATAGCTCTCTGATCTTTCTGCAGAACCCTTTGGATGGGAAATCTAGGAGCAGTATGGAGGGGAAAGTGAAGACTTTGAAGCCAATGAGACCAAGGTTTGAGTCCTGGCTTAGCCTCACTTTGTACCTAAGATGTCTGAGCAGAAGTACTCTTGACTTGACAAAAGCACACTGGTAATTTCTTGTCTAACTCAGTGAAACTATGAGCCATGCCGTGTAGGGCCACCCAAGACAGACAGGTCATGGTGGAGAGTTCTGACAAAACGTGGTCCCCTGGAGAAGGGAATGGCAAACCACTTCAGTATTCTTGCCTTGAGAACCCCATGAACAGTATGAAAAGGCAAAAAGATAGACACTGAAAGATGAACTCCTCAGGTTGGTAGGTGCCCAATATGCTACTGGAGAAGAGTGGAGAAACAGCTCCAAAAAGAATGAAGAGGCTAAGCCAAAGCAAAAAACAACACCCAGTTGTGGACGTGACTGGTGATGGAAGCAAAGTCTGATGCTGTAAAGAACAGTATTGCATAGGAACCTGGAATGTTAAGTCCAGGAATCAAGATAAATTAGAAGTGGTCAAACAGGAGATGGCAAGAGTGAACATCCACATTTTAGGAATCAATGAACTAAAATGGCTGGAATGGACAAATTTAATTAAGATAACCATTATATCTACTACTGTGGGCAAGAACTCCTTAGAAAATATGGAGTAGCCATCATCATCAACAAAAGAGTCTGAAATGCAGTACTTGGGTGCAATCTCAAAACCAACAGAATTATCTCTGTTCATTTCCACAGCAAACCACTCAATATCACAGTAATCCAAGTCTATGCCCCAACCAGTAATACTTAAGAAGCTGAAGTTGAATGGTTCTATGAAGACCTACAAGACCTTCTAGAACTAACACCCAAAAAAGATGTTCTTTTCATCATAGGGGACTGGAATGCAAAAGTAGGAAGTCAAGAGATACCTGGAGTAACAGGCAAATTTGACCTTGAAGTACAAAATTAAGCAGGGCAAAGGCTAACAGAGTTTTGCTAAGAAAACACATTGGTCATAACAAACATTCTCTTCCAACAACACAAGAGAAGACTCTACACATGGACATCACCAGGTGGTCAACACCGAAATCAGATTGATTATATTCTTTGCAGCCAAAGATGGAGAAGCTCTATACAGTCAGCAAAAACAAGACTGGGAGCTGACTATTGCTCAGATCATGAACTCCTTATTGACAAATTCAGACTTAAATTGAAGGAAGTATAGAAAACCATTAGACCATTCAGGTATGACCTTAGTCAAATCCCTTACAATTATACAATGGAAGTGAGAAATAGATTCAAGGGATTAGATCTGATAGACAGACTGACTAAAGAACTATGGACGGAGGTTTGTGACACTGTACAGGAGACAGGGATCAAGACCATCCCCAAGAAAAAGAAATATAAAAGGCAAAATGGTTGTCTGAGGAGGCCTTACAAATAGCTGAGAAAATAAGACAAGCAAAAGGCAAAGGAGAAAAGGAAAGAAATACCCATTTGAATGCACAGTTCCAAAGAATAATAAGGAGAGATAAGAAAGCCTTCCTCAGCAATCAATGCAAAGAAATAGAGGAAAATAATAGAATGGGAAAGACTAGGGATCTCTTCAAGAAAATAAGAGATACTAAGGTTACATTTCATGCAAATATGGGCACAATAAAGCACAGAAATGGTATGGACCTAACAGAAGCAGAAGATATTAAGAAGAGGTGGCAAGAATACACAGAAGAACTCTACAAAAAAAAATCTTCATGACCCAGATAACCATGATGGTGTGATCATTCACCTAGAGCCAGACTTCCTGGAATGCAAAGTCAAGTGGGCCTTAGGAAGCATCACTACAAACAAAGCTAGCGGAGGTGATGGAATTCCAGTTAAGCCATATTAGGATGAGGTGATGGAATTCCAGGTGAGCTATTTCAGATCCTAAAAGATGATGCTGTGAAAGTGCTGCACTCAGTATGCCAGTGTAAGACCTCGCGGCCTTTTCTCAGGATCTGTCGCTCTAAAGACCACAGTGACTCGAATTCGATGCAATAGGCAAGAGGATTTATTAGGCTGGCGCGCCGGGGTTCAATCTCCACCCGAGGAGATGAACCTCGAACACTAATCGCGAGGAACTTTTATACTGAAAAATCACAGGCAGGTGTGGGTGGGGTCAGGATATTGGGAACAACGTGGTAGGGAGCCATAGGCAGGTGTAGGTGGGGTGAGGACGCTTGATTGGTGGGATAGGTCTGCAGGTAATTAAGTCGAAACAGTTGACTGACCACCCTGCGGCGCTTGGCCAGTTCTTAGAAGAACAATTACCCGGAAAAGTCCGACAGAAAATACATCTTTTTGAGAGGGGGTCTCTTCGCAAGGTCAGGAAACTAGGTTGTAAGTCATCAGTTAAGAATTAATAGAATGGGGCTTTGTTAGGGACCAGGAGACTCTGAGTCACCAGATAAGGGGAAAGTTATCTTCCATGAGGCATGGCCTGCCTCCGGGGTTTTAACATAAAGGGGACTTAAAATTTTAACCTAGGTTCTTCACCAGGAAATTTGAAAAACTCAGCAGTGGCCACAGGACTGGAAAAGGTCAATTTTCATTCTAATCCCAAAGAAAGGACATGCCAAAGAATGCTCAAACTACCGCCAATTGCACTCAGCTCACATGCTAGCGAAGTAATGCTCAAAATTCTCCAAGCAAGGCTTCAACAGTACATGAACCATGAATTTCCAGATGTTCAAGCTGGATTTAGAAAAGGCAGAGGAACCAGAGATCAAATTGCCAACATCTGCTGGATCATCGAAAATGCAAGAGAATACCAGAAAAACATCTATTTCTGCTTTATTTATTACCCCAAAGCCTTTGACTGTGTACATTACAACAAACTGTGGAAAATTCTTCAAGAGATGGGAATACCAGACCACCTTATCTGCCTCCTGAGAAATCTGTATGCAGGTCAAGAGGCAACAGTTAGAACCAGACATGGAACAACCCACTGGTTCTAAATAGGGAAAGAAGTACGTCAAGGCTGTATATTGTCACCCTGCTTATTTAAGTTATATAAGATCACATCAGGTGAAATGCTGGGCTGGATGTAGCCCAAGCTGGAATCAAGATTGCCAGGAGAGTAACCTCAGATAGGCAGATGACACCACCCTTATGGCAGAAAGTGAAGAACTAAAGAGCCTCTTGATGAAAGTCAAAGAAGAGAGTGAAAAAGCTAGCTTAAAACTCAACAATGAAAAAAGAAAGATCATGGCATCTAGTCCCATCACGTCATGCCAAATAGATGGGGAAACAATGGAAACAGTGGCTGACTTTAATTTTGGGGGCTCCAAAATCACTGCAAATGTTGTCTGCAGCCATGAAATTAAAAGAGGCTTGCTCCTTGGAAGAAGTTATGACCAACCTAGACAGCATATTAAAAAGCAGAGACAGTAATTTGCCATCAAAGTTCCTTCTAATCAAAGCCATGGTTTTTCCAGTAGTCAAGCACGTATGTAAGAGTTGGACTATAAAGAAAGCTTAGCACTGAAGAATTGATGCTTTGAGCTATGGTGTTGGAGAAAACTCTTGAGGGTTCCTTGGACTGCAAGGAGATCAAACTAGTCAGTCCTAAAGGAGATCAGTCCTGGGTGTTCGTTGGAAGGACTGATGCTGAAGCTGAACTCCAATACTTTGGCCACCTGATGCGAAGAATTGACTCATTGGAAAAGGCCCTGATGCTGGGAAAGATTGAAGGCAGAAGAAGGGGACAACAGAGGCTGAGATGGTTGGATGGCATCATCAACTCAATGGACCTGAGTCTGAGTGAGCTCCGGAGTTGGTGATGGACAGGGAGGCCTGGTGTGCTGCAGGGTCCACGGGGTCCCAAAGAGTCGGACACGACTGAGCGACTGAACTGAATTTCCATCCAGGGTACTGCAAGGAGTAAAGATGGCACATCAAGTACTTAGTTTTCTCACTCACACACAGTATGTGTTTAATAAAGTCAAACTATTTTTCTTCTAATGCGATTTGTACTTTGGATCATTATTTCCTCATTGATTTCTGTTAGTTTTTAGCAATGTTTCTCTGGAAATATCAGTCTCTCTCAGTGAGGAGCAGGAAGGCATGGATGTTTTCCTGAGCTTTTCAGTGCTGGGAGCCATGCAGGATACTTATCTAGGAGTTGTCATGTGCTGACAGCTGGCTCCTAGGTAGAACTCCTGGAGAAAGAGTCCAACCTGGGAGGAGCCTGTTTTTGTAAGCAAAAGCCTCCTCTTAGGTCCCAGGGATGACACGGGGCAAGAGGAGTGGTCAGAGGCACAGACAGAGCTGTAATAATCAAAAGTGCACACCAGAATGGTCTGCACACAGGACCTACACACATGTCGTCCCTCTTGGTCCTCAAGGTCAGCTGTTTTCTTCCCTATCATGATGCTTGTGCCTAAGAACTATTGGCAAATGATTACCTTTGTTGCTGTTGGAAATGTTCTTTAATACTTTACTGTCTATGCTTTCAGTTTGTTCTTTTTAATTGTGGTAAAAATACACATAACATAAAATTTACCATCTTTGTCATTTGTCAGTGTACATTTCAATGTGTTAAGCACATTCACATCGCTGTGCAATTATTGTCTCTTTGGGCCTCTGAGTCCCACGACTGGTGGAAGCTGGGCTCCAATACTCTCACTGCCCCTTGCATCCTATTCCTGTCCCCCGGGACTGCTCCGCGTTCTGCCTGAGACCTCACTGTGGGTTTCCCCACTAACAGAAGGAGGGTTTAGGCACGAAGGTGAAGCTGGAGGCTCCTGTGTGCCCCACCTTTCACCTGGGGCATGGTCTGTACGAAATTTAACATCTTTCACCTGCTGCTGATACACATTTCCCGGGATATGACTCAAGTCGAGCCCCACTTGGCTGACATCTGCCTTTCCAACCCTGCCTGACTCGGCAGGGAAGCCAGTATTTGGCAGCGGGAGCATCGCTGGGTTGCTGTTCCTGGCGGGGAAAGCAGGGTTTGCTGCCTAACATAGCAAGGGACGAGGCGGGGCTCCCAGTGCTTTTCCCAGGGCCTTTGCTAATGCTCTGTGGGGTTTTCAGGAAGTCACTTTGTGCTGAGCTATCGGTCAGGAATAAGAATAACAAAGTGGATTTTTGTAGAACTCCTTGGTAGTGATTCATTAACCCCACATACTCTCAGATCCTTGAGATTCAGAATGTTTGAGAATGGTTAACTTGGTTCTGGGAAACCCATCTGATTTTTAATGATGACAATAGTTCCTGTGGTAAAGAACTGACCTGCCAATCAGGTAGATGTAAAAGTTGTGAGTTTGATCCCTAGGTTGGGAAGAGCCCCTGGAGGAGGACACAGCAACCCACTCCAGTATTCTTGCCTGGAGAATTCCATGGGCAGAGGAGCCTGGTGGGCTACAGTCCATGGGGTTGCAAATGAGTCGGACACAACTGAAGCCACTTAGCACACACGTAGTTCACGTAGATTTAGTACTTAGTAGTGGGTGTCAGCCACTGTGCTAAGAATCCAGGTTCCAAAAAACGGTTCTCACATCTCACGGATCCATGGAGAAGTATCCTGTCTTGCCCTTAATGCAGTTCTTATCCCAGGAAGCAAGATTTTCAAAATGGCAGCTCTGGAAGAACAAAGCTTCTTAGGATCACTCGTTGGGATGAAGTGGATCGAGAGGGACACTGAAATAGAATTATTACTAAAGGAGAGGGAAGAAGATACATCAGGGGAGGAAACCACAAGGCATGCAGATGGAATGCAGTTCTCAAGAGTTTGAGGGGGTTTTGATGGTCTGGAGGAGCACTTTATGAGGAAACTTTCTCCAATAAAATGAAAAGACAAACCTCATGGAGGAATTTACTGCTCATAAACCAAAGCCTGGGAACCTCACCATGGAGAGCAGGATCAACGTAGCTTCCCTCAGGCCTGCTCTCCCATGTCATGGGCACTCATGGGCCAGTTGGGCCTCTGAATCACACAACAATAAGTGGTCTCCCCCAAACATTCTTCAGCTCCATCTCTAAAAGGACTCCACACTCCCCTTCCCTTCTCTGTTTATTTTCTCTGTGCCCAGAAACCAAATCAGAGCCCAGGAACAGACCACCATAGAAAACCAAGACTCTGAAGACTGCCCTGTGGCTTGTCATCAACTAAGAAGGTCATGGCGGATGGAGTCCACATCCCGTTCCTGGGCTCTGCATGACCCATGCTGATGACTGAGCCAGCTGCTGCTAAACCATCTTACTCCCCAAAATGAATCCTCTTGCAAAACCATGATACAGTTCAAGAAATGGTCCTTCCTCCAATGACGGCAAACCACTAACTCTGCTCTTAGCCTATATCTTACTCTATCGCTTTGGGAGGGATGCTCAATTCATGATTTCTATCTTAGAATCCCAAGAGAGGAGGCAGTGCTGTCTAGTAGTTAAGAGAACGCCGGGTCTGCTGTGACTCTGCCTGGGTCTGAGATATCTCTCTCTCTCTCTCTTCTTTTTAATGCATTTTTTTTTTTTTTGGAGTCTTATTTGCTTTACAATGTTGTGTTAGTTTCTGCTTTACAGTGAAGTGAATCAGTTACATGTATACATATATCCCTTGGCTTTTGGATCTCCCTCCCACCTCCCCCATCCCAGCCCTCTAGGTCATCACAGATTGTCAGGAAACTTAAATGATATAAAACCAGCACACTATTTAGCACAAGGCCTGCCATACAGGAAGTACTCAAGTATGTTACCTACTGTCACATTATTTTAGAACTTGAGAAATAAAAGGCACACAGACCAGCCTTGCACACAGCAGAAGCTTAATGGCAGAAGGGCTGGCTCACGTGTCCCCCTCATGAGTTAACAGCTTTTCTTGGATCTCACTTTTTGACTCCAGGCATGCCTTAGTTTATAGCACAGTAATATCTGTTATTATTATTGCCTCTTGATTTTATAGGAGAATTTCATTTCATGTTGATTTTATTTGGTAATAATTATTTTTAAAGGCTTCTGCTTTTGCGTTCCCTGCCCTTATCATGTCTATCACGTAAGTAGAAAAGGGCAGACACAAGAACTAAGAAGAAATTTGAATTTCTGCAGATGAGGACGTGGGAACCGGGACAAAGTGGGTAAGGCTATGTGTCCCATGTGCAGCGATAGAGCAGGACAAAAACATTGGTCCTGTCCTTCTTACCTTATCTTAAATGAATTTATTATAGATATTCTTTAAGGTATGGAAGGAAGTATTTGTTAAATGAATACATGCTTCTCTCCTACACATAAATGTCTGTTTTGTACAGTTAATCCTTTCTTTAACAGCACAGATATATGAAGCCATTCATATAATATGTGAATGTTGACCAAGTACAGTCGTCAGCTGACTATGGCCGTGCCCTATAACCTCTTGCAATAACCCCTGGTCAACTCTCACCTGCACAGTTTACAGATGGACTGAACCCACTTCTCCACCATGAAGTCAGGTCAAGTCCTCCAATAATTGCAGGATCTCCTGTTCTGGGACATCCGTTCCCTCCAAAGGCCTGGCTTAGCTCCAGGCCATGTCAGCTGGGAACACAGAAAGCGATTCCAAACCTAGCGCAGAGTCGTGCAGAGAGCAGAGGGGTCAGGGCTTAGTATTGTGTCTGATAGGAGGATCCCATTTCAAAAGGTCAATCTAGCTTTCTCTCCTAAAAACTGCAACTTCTCTCAAGCCTCGACTCACCCCAAAATTACCCAGGAGGCTCCGACAAGTCCCTGAAGTTTCATCATTTATTAAGCAAGTCTTCACTGGGATCTTGTTAGGTACCAGGGCTAAGGATGGGTCTTCCCAGGTGGCGCAGTGGTAAAGAATCCATCTGCAATACAGGAGATGCAAGAGACCTGGTTCAATCCCTGGGTCGGGAAGATCCCCTGAAGGAGGAAATGGGAACTCACTCCAGTGTTCTTGCCTGGAGAAGCCCACAGACATGGGATGTGCCTGGTGGCTACAGTCCATGGGTCACACAGAGTCTGACACAGCTGAGTAATGGAGCATGCACGCAGCAGGGATGTCCTTATTACAGATATTAGATGCTTATCAAATATATGATTTGCAAATATATTCTAGAATTCTGTGGGTTGTCTTTTCACTTTCTTGATTGTAACTCTTAAAACACAAAATTTAGAATTTTGATAAAGTCTAATTAACTTTGTTCCTTTGGTTGCTTGTGCTCTTGATGTCATATAAAAGGAACCATTGTCCAACATGACTATGTTTTCCCTAAGAGCTTTATGGTTTGAGCTCTTACATTTAGGTCTATGATCCAGTTGCAGTTAATTTTTGTATATGATGTAGAGTAAAGACCCAAATTCATTATTTTGCATGTGGATATCCAATTGCCTCAGCACCTTTTGTTGAAACGACTATTCATTCCCCATTCAATTTTGGCACTGTGGCTGAAAATCAACTGACTATAAATGTAGTGATCTATTTCTGGATCGCAATTCTATTTCTTTGATCTATAGTCTCTCCTTATGTCAGTACTATACAATCTTCATCACTGAAATGTTATCATAAGTTTTGAAACTGATAAGTATGAATATTCCAACTTTGCTTTTCTTGCAAGATTCTCTGGGCTCTTCTGGGGCTCCTACACTTACATATTACTTTTAGGAACAACTTGTCAGTTTCTGCAAACAGAAAGACAACTGATTGCATTAATCTGCAGGCCACTTTGGGGGACTATTGCCATCTTAGCAACATTAAGTCTTCCAATCCATAGATGCAAGGTGTCTTTCCATTAGTTATGTTTAATTACTCTCAATAATGTTTCAAGGTTTCTCTGGTGGCTCAGTTGATAAAAAATCTGCCTGCAACGCAGGAGACCCAGGTTTGATCCCTGGGTGGGGAAGATCCCCTGGAGAAGGAAATGGCAACCCACTTCCGTATGGAAGTGGAGCAGAGGAGCCTGCTGAGTTACAGTCTATGCGGTCGCAAAGAGTCAGACATGACTTAGCGACTAAACCACCAACAATATTTCATAATTTTCAATGTACAAGTCTTACACTTTTCTTGTTAAATTTATCCATAACTATTTCACTATTCTTTGATGATTCTGTAAATGGAACTGTTTGCCTAACTTTATTTTTAATCACGCATTGCTAATGCATAAAAATATAATCTATTTCTGCATTTCAATCTTGTATCCTGCTACTTTGCTGAATTCACTGATGAGCTCTAATAGCTTTTTGTGCCTATTTTAGGATTATCTATATACAAGATCACATTATCTGCAAACAGAAATAGTTTTACTTTTCTCTTTCTAATATGATAACCTCTTCAAGGCTTCTTCCTTATTGTGCCATGGAACATTTTATCCTTTATAAACTAATTTTAGGCATCAAGAACATATGCCCAATGAGAACAAGAATTTATTTTGTTCCCTGGCATCTAGACTCATTCCTAATATTCAAGATTTCAGTAAATATTTGTTGAATAAAGGAAATAAAAAGTAATGGGGCGGGTAGCCTCCTTCTTGGCACAGTGGTAAAGAATCTGCCTGCCAATGCAGGAGACACAAGTTCAGTCTTTGATCTGGGAAGGTCCCACATGCCACGGAGCAACTAATCCGGTGCCCCACAACCACTGAGCCTGTGCTCTAGAGTCTGGGAGCCACAGCTACTGAAGCCCATGCACTCAAGAACCCATGGACTGCAACAAGAGAAGCCACTGCAATGAGAAGCCTGTGCAGCAAAACTAGAGAGTAGCCTCTGCTCAGCACAGCTAGAGAAAAGCCCACACGAGGACCTAGCCCAGCCAAAAATTAATATTTTTAAAGTGATGGGACAGTTTAGTCCAGAGCTTTTCCCTGTACTGTAAAACTACATTAGGGGGGTGAGGGGGTGGCTTATTCTATCCCATATATAAATATATTCACTTATGTCTGCCCCGTGCCTCATGATTAATGAGCACTCCATAAACATGTGTCTAATGGGTGAATGAAGAAATAAATAATGTAAAGCCTGACATATGCAGGGTGCATAATTAAGACCACGTGGCCACATCTGGTATAGGAAACGTCATCTGTCCAACAGCTTAATATGCCATCAACTCCATCCCAGTGAATGATAAATACCAGCCCCTAAGATCACAGTGACAACAAAACTCTGTCATTGGAATTCCAACAGTTCTATGGTGGTTGTTAAAAATGATACTACTATGTAATTCCTGTTGTTCATATCATTTCAACAGCAACTCAAGAGTTGGCTGGCCAGGGCAATGGATGGCAAGTCACCTAGGCTGGACGTGCAGGCCAATCTGCTGGCCCTGCCCCCTTGCATCTTCAGCCTTGACTCTCATCCAGGACATACTTCAGGTGCATCTGGAAATGCAGTCAGAATACTTGGCATGGACACCATGTGAATAGCCCACGAGGTCCAGGAAGGTCTGGGACACAGAGAGTAGGAGGTTGGGGGCCCCTGCCTATTTCTCTCGGGCTCTTTATTTTTTTATATAATTTATTATGTCCATTTTTATTAAAATGATGACTCTATGATCTTACTTATCTGGGGAAAATAAAATCAGACTTCGAGAAAAACAAAAGCTACAAGGATATCCTAGACAGCACAGGGCTTCCCTGGTGGCTCAGTGGTAAAGAATCCACCTGCCAATGAACGAGGTGCAGGTTCAATCCCTGGATCAGGAAGATTCCCTGGAGAAGGAATGGCAACCCACTTCAGTATTCTTGCCTGGAGAATTCCACAGACAGAGGATCCTGGTGAGCTACAGTCCATGGGGTTGCAAAGAGCTGGACATGACCTAGCGACTAAACAGCAAACCACAGGTAATACACCAATATTTTATAATAACCTAAAATGGGATACAATCTATAAAAATCTTGAATCACTAAAATTGTACACCAGGAGACTTCCCCAGTGGTCCAGTGGTTAAGAATCCCTCTGCCAATGCAGGGGCCACAGGTTTAATCCCTGGTCTGTGAGGATCCCACATGCCAGGGGGCAACCAAGCCCATGCACCTCAACTGTTGAAGCCCAAGTGCCCTAGAGCCTGTGCTCTGCAACAAGAGAAGCCCTCACAAGAAGAAGCCTGTCACACTGCAGCTAGAGAGCAGTCCCCACTTGCTGCAACTAGAGAAAGTCCACGGGCAGCAACGAGGCCCCGGTACAGCCAAAAACAAATAAAATAAATTCCAAAAAAAATTTTTTAATTGTACACCTGAAACCAATACAGCATTGTAAAGCAACTATACCTCAATGACAACCAAAAAAGTCATTGCAAACAAAAGTTTACTTTTTAGAGTCTTATTTTCAAGAATAGTGATTTTTCCGCTCTTACTGGATTTGAATGATATGATATGAGATACAGGCGTTTCTTAGTGTACTTGGATGCACTTCTGAAAATCTGTAAGGTTACAGAGTTACCCATGTTACTACCTACTATTTTCATTTGATCTAAGGAAGCCATTTCCCTGAGGGAGCACACCTCCAGTGGATTTTATTCAGCAGGAAAACACCACTTGATCAACATAAATCAACCTCACACTGTTCTTTTAAGGAGACTTTTGTTCCCATTGCCCAGCCCCACAACCCCAGACTATCTGTGTGTTACAGATTGAAATCTATACTCACCAAATATTCATTTTATTCTGTTTTACTCAGGCAACTATCATATAAATAACTGCATTGTTACTAGAAACATATTTTAACATTTTAATGACTATGAGGAGATCTGTGTATTGCAGATGTGCTAATCCTCAATAAATATGTTTTTAATCAGGTTAGCATTTTATAAACAATAACTGTCCCATTAATTCTGGGGTGGACTTTGTAAGCTTGATGGCAAGCACTGCAGTTATTTATTTTCCCTGGGGCTCTTTAAGTTACACGTTAAATTTGGAGATTCGACCAGGGGAATTTTCCAGCCTTCAAAACACAAGAGCCAGGAACAAGACTGAGTATAGCAGTGACAGGCAAAAGTAGGCAGCTTAGGGTCATCAGGAAAAGTTTGGACTGAGTCAGATCAGGATCTAAGGCTGCTTCTCTTCCTAATTAACCTTTTGTCCCATCACTTCATGGGAGATAGATGGGGAAACAGTAGAAACAGTGTCAGACTTTATTTTTTGGGGCTCCAAAATCACTGCAGATGGTGACTGCAGCCATGAAATTAAAAGGCGCTTACTCCTTGGAAGAAAAGCTTTGACCAACCTAGATAGTATATTCAAAAGCAGAGACATTACTTTGCCTACTAAGGTCTGTCTAGTCAAGGCTATGGTTTTTCCTGTGGTCATGTATGGATGTGAGAGTTGGACTGTGAAGAAGGCTGAGCGCAGAAGAATTGATGCTTTTGAACTGTGGTGTTGGAGAAGACTCTTGAGAGTCCCTTGGACTGCAAGGAGATCCAACCAGTCCATTCTGAAGGAGATCAACCCTGGGATTTCTTTGGAAGGAATGATGCTAAAGCTGAAGCTCCAGTTCTTTGGCCACCTCATACGAAGAGTTGACTCATTGGAAAACACCCTGATGCTGGGAGAGATTTGGGACAGGAGGAGAAGGGGACAACTGAGGATGAGATGGCTGGATGGCATCACGGACTCAATGGCCGCAAGTCTGAATGAACTCTGGGAGTTGGTGATGGACAGGGAGGCCTGGCGTGCTGCGATTCATGGGGTCGCAAAGAGTCGGACACGACTGAGCGACTGAACTGAATTGAACTGAGCCAGAGCTTCTTCATTTGTCAGGTGGGGATGATCACATGTAGCCTCGTCATGCATTTTCATGGTAGGGAATCTGATGTATGAGTGTATGAGAAAATGCAGCAAAAATCTCGCAGTACTACAGCATGGGGTCTAGGGAACCCAGCTTGGTTCACACAACTCGCAGAAGTACCTTGGCCACATCGTCTAACCATCTGGCCTTCAGTTTCTTCATGTTTACAGTATAAATAATGATGGCCTTCCCTGATGGCTCAGATGGTAAAGAATCTGCCCACAACACAGAAGACACAGGTTCAATCACTGGATCAGGAAGATCTCCCTGGAAAAGGGAATGGCAACCCACTCCAGAATTCTTGCCTGGAGAACTAGATCATCAGAGGAGCCTGGCGGGCTATAGTCCATGGGGCAGCAGAGGTGGACATGACTGAAGCAACTAACACGTTCACTGTCACTAAATAATAACAATCCTCATAATGTCTATTTCTCAAGGATTTCTCACATACAGTGACATGATGTATATAAGCATTCACAGAAGACCTAGCACAGAAGATGCATCAAAAACCATTCTTTTCCCAGTGTCCACCCATCAGGAATGTACATACGTTCCTCAGATGAAATCCAAGATGCCTGGGAAACATCAGAATCACAGAGTCATTGCTTTTTCTGCCAGAGAGAAACAGGCCAGCGAGGGTAGAGACACCACCATCACCACCTGCGTTTTTCTGACACTTAAGCCTGTCCTCTGCTGGAGCTCCCTGCCCTCTGCTCCTTGACTGGGGATCCTTTATCAGAGTTGTGATTAAGAGTTAGCTTGACAGGCTGCCTGGGAAGGATGGGCCTGAACTCAGGAATTCAGAGGATGCTGCATAGGAGAGTCAGTTTCAGCTCTTTATTATTCATTTTTATTGGAGTAGAGTTGCTTTACAATGTTTCTGCTGTACAGCAAAGTGAATCAGCCATCTGTACACATACATCCCCTCTTTTCTTGGGTTTCCTCCCCATTCAGGACACCACAGAGCACTGAGTAGAGTTCCCTGTGCTGTATATACATTCTCACTGGTTATCTATCTTATACATATATCAGTAGTGTAAGGCAGAAGAAGGGCAGTGGAGAGCTGGAGATGTAGGTCAGCAGAAAACTCCCTAGGAGTCGTTGTCTAAGGCAGAAAGGGGCAGCCTGGGAGGACTCCCCTATTCAGCAAGTGGCTGTTCCCTGTTGGCTCTGGACACAGTGTGACCCAGTCTGGACCCAGGGATGCCCAGAGACAGCCAAACCCTGGGGCCACATCTCTCTATACCTTTGCGGGGTCTCCAGATCTCATGAAAACCTTGAGACAAATGACCTCACCAAGCTCCCCAGACTGAACAAGAATGCTCAAGCAATCTGAGTACATTAACCCAGAGCCAGTGGACAAGAATGCAAGAGCTGAACACAGGCAGACATCTCAGGCTCTTAGTTCTCTTGACTGAGCAGGGCCCCCTGGCCATCTCAGCCCTCCCATAGCCCTAACACACACATACTCACACACACACACACACACACACACACACACACACACACACACACACACTCCTCCAGGAGCAAGCACCAGAGAGAAAGATTAGCTACATAAACCAGGCAGGCTTGTAAAACAGCTGAAGAATTAAGTACTCAAGAATGTTTTGGCCAAGCTGCTGACCCACTCCCCACTCTGCAAAGCCCAGGGAAGGAGAGAGAGAGGTAGAAACAAAAATAAAAGGACCAGGGAAAACAGAACCAAATTATTAACTGCTTTTCATTCAATAAATAAACTCCATCTGACAGGCCCTCCCCTGGAATCCTGAGGTGCCATGAATCCTGGGAAATGACTTGGAAAATTTAAAAAAAGAAAGAAAGACAACAGAGATTCCCGGGTCCTGATTGAAATGAGAGAGGTGTTTAGTCAATTCCCTCACGCCAGTCAGATTCAGACAAGAATTGGGATTTGGACAAACAAAGGGAGGATGAGCAGCCTGGCGACTGGGTCAGAGTCTGGAAGTGGGAATCAGTCAGTCTCACTTTGAGTGACAGCATTGACACACGTATTTGTGAGGTGATGACACCCAGATCTAAATGTCAAGACCCCCCACTGCCCCTCTCCTCCTGGGAGAATCGTAATCAACGCAGTCACTTCACCCCCCACTCACATCCACCCATCCTTCTGCAACCCTGCCTCCATCATGAATGCCAGTCCATCAAGCTAGAAACCTCTGCCACCCTCCTCTTTTCCTTCTCTCTCATCACCCAGGTGCATTTGGTGACCAGCCCCTGTCCTGTCTACTTAGACATACTGGCCAAATCAGGTCCATCAGGACCACGTCAGGACTGACTTTAAGTATCAGTTCTCTTATTAGTTTCTCTACCATCAGCCTCTCACAGTCCACATCATCAGACACACCAGCAAAGATGTCATTGTACTAAAGAAAAAAAAAATCAGATCAGATCATTTCCTAAAGAAAGACCTCCACTAGCTCACAGTTACCTTATCGGGGACCACTCCCTGGCCCTTCCCAGTCTCACCCTTAACTTGCTCACGTGGCTGTGTCACCTGCCCCTCAGGCCACGACCAGGCCTCCCCATCCCCTTCCATGATCTGGCTGGCTTTGTTCTCCCCCTGCCTGAGATGCCCTCACTTCATCTCTGCCCAGTGACCCCTCTGCATCTCTCGAGGTCCAGTTTTAAAGCCACCTCTTCTGTGATGCTCTCCCTGGTTCCTCAAGACAAAGCCAACCCCCTCCCCACTTTGCTCATTTCACTATTACAGCACTGATCATGGGCTGTGATTTTTTCTTCCCAAGTCTGTTCCACTAGAATGTGGGTCCCTTAAGTCTGCTCCTCGTGGTTTTAATCACATTGGCCTCAGAATGTAGCCTTTATAAGCACTTCTTCAATGTTTCACTAAATACATGAACAGACTAAGATAACCGATGACTAAGCAAGCTGGCAGTGCACTCGGATAAACAACCACCCTCTGTGGGTCTCGGCGGCGTCATCGGTGCAAGGAGGAGGCTGGAGCTCCTAAACCCCCTTGGAGGCCTGACACTGCATGGCTTTACGAGGGTGCACTGAGAGAGAGTGGGGCCTGGGCTTCTCTGTGCGAGATCTGAAGCCGAATGAGAGCTGTAAATACGGAGAGTCGCTGAGGGTCTTCAGTAACCCAGAGGCCTCGGCCCTCGAGAGTAGGCAGGCTTGTGCGGAGGTAAGTCAGTGTTTTCATTAAAAGCACAACAAGGTACTGGATCCAAACACGACATTAGGACTTTCAATCTGATATGCCTGCAGAAACCCACCCCCACCCTTCAGGGAAACAGCATGGAAGGGGCCAGGGAGGAACCGAAACTGCCTACAAGCAGGTAGGAAGCTGGGCGACAGAGCAAGGAGGGGTGAGCAGCCAGGATCCTTCCCCAGCACAAAAGCCGTCCTCCCTGACCCAGTCTGCCAAGACATCTGGACACAAACAGAAACCTTAAATGTTGGCCAGACTGTCCCTCTCACTCCTGCCGCCCTGGGACCTGTGTTAACACAACTCAGTGCCCAGGCTCCTGTTAGCTCTGCTTCTCTCACCTGCAAAATCTCTGTGGGATCCCTCTGCCCATGAATGTACTGTTCACATCCTTAATTTCCACCATGTCATCCACCCCAGTCTAGTGACCTCTTCCTTCTCCTTCTGAAATCTGGTAACAGGTCAGCTGCCTGGTTTGACCAGCTTTGATACCACTTCCCAGAGTCACACAGTGCCCGACAAACAGGAGGCACTCACAAAGTTTCCTCCGAATGAATGAGCGAGTTTGCTCAGAGCTCAGTGAGTCTGTAGAGAGGGATCCTTCCCATGAGGAGAGCCCCCATGGGGGGCTCAGCTGTTAAGAGATGTCACCACAGAAATACACCAAACCATAGGGCCATTGGTTTTTTGGTCTTTGTTTGCTTGGGGGTTTGTGGTGGGGAGCTCTCCTATTGCCCAGGTCCTCTCCCCAAATACTCTGCAAGCTCCATGTGGATAGAAATCACATGTCCTGTTCTTTCCTCCAAGACACCCACCAGTATCCTGCACACACACACACACACAAGTACGTATTTACTGATTGCTTTTCTGCATAAAGCCAGGATTACCTAAAAGAGAAAAACTACAGAAAAGGAAGTGGAGGAAAAAGCATCCATAAAGAACTTTCACCTAAATGAAGACACCATAGGAGCTCAGTTAAGACTAGAAATGTTAGGCGGCGAGGAAAAGGTGGAAGAAAAATGCCAACAGGAGGGGGCAAATAAGAGAGCAAACAAGGGAACTTCCTTGGTGGGCCCATGGCTAAGACTCTGAGCTCCCAACGCAAGGTGTGTGTGTTCGATCCCTGATCAGGGAACTAAGATCCCACATGCAGTAACTAAAAGTTCATATGTGGCAGCTAAGATCTGGTGAAGTCAAAGAAACATTTTTTAAAAATAAAAAAAGAGCAGATGAGCAAGGCAAGTTGGGGGAGGATAAATAATCATTTCAAAGAAACACTGCTGCTGCTAAGTTGCTTCAGCCGTGTCCGACTCTGTACGACCCCATAGATGGCAGCCCACCAGGCTCCCCCATCCCTGGGATTCCCCAGGCAAGAACACTGGAGTGGGTTGCCATTTCCTTCTCCAATGCATGAAAGTGAAAAGTGAGAGTGAAGTCGCTCAGTCGTGTCCAACTCTTAGCAACCCCATGGACTGCAGCATACCAGGCTCCTCCATCCATGGGATTTTCCAGGCAAGAGTACTGGAGTGGGTTGCCATTGCCTTCTCCAAAAGAAACACTGAGGTGTAGTTAAAAATGGAAACCGTGTGGACAGTGGCAGGTCATACAGCGCTGGACACACCACGGGTTCCATTTCAGACAGTCACTTTTCTGGGTGGAAGGCTGTGATGAGCAATCTGTCCAAAGATACTCGCTGGTCACAAAAGGAGGGCAAAGCCTTCAGAGATATGAACCTCGTCATTTCTTTCTTTGAATGATGTGAAAGCTGGCCTTCACACACACAGACATAGATGCCAGAGATGCTTGAGAACGAACAGGAGACACACTGATAGGAGTAATCTTGGGCCTGTGGCTTCTCCAGTCTGGTTGCCCTCTCCAGCATCACGATTTCTGTTTCTCCCTACATCCTTTCCAAAGTTCTGCTCATAGCAGAGATGCCACTTAACCCATCACAGTGAAATTTAAGAAAAACATAAGCATATGGAGTATAAAACCTAAAGGAAGAATCTCACAATCTTAAAACCATTGAGTAATGGCCTTTCTTTAATTTCCTTCACACGATGAAAAACAATATGCCTTGTTTTCATGAGATTACCTTGTCATATTTCTGGACAGGCTTGGCATCTGGGAAAGGACAGTATCACCAGCATGGATGAATGCTCTCTTCCTGTGAAATGCAGGAAATGTTTATTTTAAGGTAGAGATAATACTACTGTATCTTCACTCCTTGTCTGGAACATGAGCAGAGGTGTCCTTTTAAGGATGAGGAAGGAGGCAAATAAGATGGTCCAAAGTTTTCTGTCCACAAAAACTTTTAAGTCCAAAAAGGTTGATTACCATGAACATCAAAGGCAAAGCAGAGAAGGAGAAGGAAATCAGCAAAACCTTAGACAGAGTTATGTATGGAAGAGGGAGTAACCCTAATTGCTTTGCCTTAATAATGATGGGAACACTGTGCCTGGCTCAGGGGGGATGCTTACTGGAGATGGAGGGAGGGATAGATGGGTGGATGGAGGGAAGGAGGGATAGATGATGGGAGGATGGATAGATAATGGGAGGGTGGATGGATGGATGATAGGATAGATGGATGGGTGGATGGATATTTGGAGGGATGGATGAAGGGAGGAAGAGGGGGAGGAAGGAAGGGATAAATAGGTGGATACGTGGGTGGACAGATGGGTGGATGAGTGAATGGGTGGAATCAGGGAAGGGATAAGTTGATAGACGGATGATCTGTGGGAATTGTACCTACATGCCCTAAGTGGGTCACTTTCCTAAATCACTGTCCAGCCATCTGGTCATGATGATAAGTCCTCCTTGGCCCCTCATCTCTGTTGTCTGTTAATGTCAATATCACCTGGGGTTCAAAACCTCAGAGTGACTATCAGCATGTCTCGGCCTCCCCCCGAGTCGTCTCCTGCGCTCAGTCCGTCCTCTCCACCCTCTGCATTTACTCCTTCTCGGGTGCATCCCAACAGCCTCCTACGTGACCCCCTCCTCCAGACCCAAGGGGCCACTCACCAAGCGTGCTTCTACAACAGTTCTGTTCATGCCCTCCAACACGTGATGGTCCATAGTGGCCATCATTGGCCTAAAAAGAATCCAAACCGCTCACGCGAACGTGTGTGGTCCCCACGGCCTGGCTCCCAGGGGCCTTTGTCACCTTGTCTCTACCTTCACCTGCACTGCAGTCTTCTCTTCCCGGGGGGAGTCAGGGCTTCTGCAACTGCTCATCTCTGACCCTTTGCTCAGTGGGCTGTTCTCTGCTTGTAAAAGACAAAACTAAAGCAACAAATAAAAGCACCTGCCCATACGTAGAGAACAGACTGCTGGACACAGCGAGGGAAGGAGAGAGTGGGACGCACTGACAAGGTGCGCACCAGCATGTGTGAAGTGAGCAGCTAGTGGGAAGCAGCTGCACAGCACGGGGCGCG
>SJXQ01011840.1:171616-184186 GCA_006408695.1 Aepyceros melampus | reverse complement strand
CTGTATAGCACAGGGAGCTCAGCTCCGCGCTCTGTGATGACCTAGAGGGGTGGGAGGGAGGGGATATGCGCACACGCACAGCTGACTGACGCTGCTGTATAGGAGAAACCCACACAACACTGTGAAATTATCCCCTGATTAAAAAAAGAAAAAAACCCAGCTGCTTGCCCCTCAAAGGCCAGTTCAAATGTGACTTCCTCCATGAAGACTGCAGATCCAGAATCTGCTCTTTCCTCCATGTTCCAGCCACAGCCTGTACCACGTCTGGAGCACCGACCTGGTGCCGTAACAACTCCTGGGAGGGGCTGGTCTAACCCCCCACCCCTAGACTGTGCTCCTCGGAGGCCCAATCAGTGCCATCTCGCTGTGTCCCCCGAGCTGAGCACAGCTCCAGCCCACGACCCAAGTAAAAGGATTTTATTTTAAGGGACCAAGGCTGGCACAGCATGAGGCTCCATTTGCCCAAGTCTTGGGAGGCACCACGCGCACCGCGCGTCAGTCTGGAACAACTCAGGCTTGTCTCCTCCGTGACGCTTTACCTCTAAAACTACAAACAGGAAATCCAGGGGGAGGAGAAACTCTGGTTAATAGAAAAGCAAGCTCTCAGCCCAAACCTCCAGCTGCCTTGTTAAAGTTAACAAGCAGCAGAATGAAACATGTGGCTTAGGAGCTGGGTTTCTTATTGTTATTACACACACACACACACACACACATGTCCCTACACATATACGGGAATAAGCTGGCTTCAGAGAGCAGCTGGATGAACAAATAGAAGACAAGAAGCAGAAAGAGATCTGGGGTCCAGAGCACAGAACCAGTGGGCATTTTTTAAAACCCCCAAGAGCAGGGTGGGGCGTTACCGTGGGCCTGCCCGTGCCGGGGGTGTCAGAGCTCCCCAAATAAAATGAAGCCTCACAGCCAGGCCAATCAGAGACAGCACAGGTTACACTGGGTCTGTCTCTCTCCCCAGTATGTGTTCAATCCCGACCAAGTATCTGGCACAGCAGTTAAAAATGGGGACTGTGCCAGCATCATGGGCGTACTTCCGGGGTGGGGGGGTTGGGGTGGGTGTCCCTGTGTCTCAGGGCCTCTTTGCAACCATAGGGATAGAACCATAGTGCTTGATTCTCAGGGCTCTTCGACTTAAATATACATAAACAGTCCAGAGGTTACCCAAACCCTCCATCCATAGGAGGAAAGGGCTTTTCCTTTCTTTTTGGTGGGTCCACAGACATGGCCAAGTGAAACTGAAACGATTGTGTGGGTCTCACCTATTGAGAGGTGCTCCCTGCACCTGTAGGGAGAAGCGTGTGGCTGCAGCACCAGGCAGGACGGACACAGATCGTGGGGCTTTCGTGCGGACCCCGGGGTGGCGGAGGTAGGGGGCACAGCACAAACGCCCTTGAGACAGGCTGGGACCTGGGCCCTTCTGCTGTGATACTGGCACTTGGACACACCTCTCCTCCAGCAACGAAATACAGAGAGGCTACAGGCGACTAAGAATAAACCCGCATGCGCCGCTGGGGCAAATTCTGACCTGAAAGGTTCAAAGACAAAATAAAAACCCCAACTGCCACTTCTGAAGAGCCTGGAGCCAAAAAGAAAAAAAAGGGTATCCAGAGCAAAAGCAGTATCCTGGGCTTGCCCCTGCTCCCAACACCACAAAGTGGTGGGCAAACCACCTAACTCACCCCTTCAAACCCACCCTGGACTCACCCCTATCCTCACCCCATGTAAGTAACAAGCTTGCCCCCTCCCCGGGAAGCCAGCTAACAAGGGAACCAGTTACTTTTTCTCACTCCCTCCTCCAGCCCAGTAAAGCCTTGCCTGAATTTCTTGTTTGAGAACTCTGGTCAGTTTCACTCCCACCTTTTTCTCCGCTTCCTTGCATCCTGGAAAAGTCCAGTTGCCTTGGACTCAAGGCAACCCCCATCTGTCAGGTGAGTCCCAGGAAGACCTGATGCTTGCCTAGGCTCCTGACACCACCCCCACATTTCCTTCCACCCTCTTACCCATCATCCTCTCCCCTGCTTTTGTGGATGTCCTTGGCCTTCAGCCGAAATAGGGGTATGCTCTGCATAGGTAACCACTGGCTATCATGTGCTGCTTTCCATGATAGAAATGCTCTTACCATGGGGCTGGAAAGAGATGCCCTTGGTCAGGTCCTCTAACACCGAGAACTTGCCCCAGGACAGAGCCTTCATCATCTCTCCCTCAGCCCACCACTACCATCCTATAGTCCTGTCTCCAGAGAGATATTACAATTGCCCTTACTCTTTCCACCTCGCTCGTTCTTCCAGGTCATTGAAAGTGAATCATCCTTTGGAAGGTGAGTCCTAGCATCAAGGAATCTAGATTGTTCTCAATGCTGGGAGAGTCCTGGGCGGCCACACATGGCCACTTGGCCAGGCAGAGCACGGCTCCCATGGCACCATCCAAGGGACTTGGATGTGAATGGTGACCCCAAGATCGGTACGGAGTGAAGCCCTGGGAGAGTCTTCACTACAGGGAAAGGGCCTTCCTGGGTTAAGGGCAGAAAGGAAACCACAAGACTGCCCAAAACCGCCATTCCTGGTGAGATCTTGTCTTCAGCACTGTCTGCAGCTTCTGAGGCTCTAAGCAAGTCAGTGCTGGGGGTCTTGGCAGATCGCATTATCCTTCTCCTCCTAAAGAAGCAGTTAGACATTCACCCTAAGAGTTGTGTCCATCCGCACCTAATGAATGAGTCCATTTATTAATTTATTCATCAAACAGAGAGCATCTCCTAGGGCCCAGGAGCTGTGGATTTAGACATTGGAAATGCATTGAAAGGGATAAGTTCACCGCCTAGGGGCTGACACAAAGGAGAAAGCCAGCCCTCCCCCGTCACATTAGAGATTGTACACGCCAAGAAAGGAGCCTTGTGTAGGCAAATTTACATCTGCTGACAGCGACCATGTAGCGAGTGCTCACTCTGGGCCAGGACTCTGTTAAGCATCTCCTCGATGTTATTGAATCATTACAGCAACCTTATAAGGCAGATCCTATCATCCCCACTCATTCATGAAGATTTCAAGGCTTGGAGACATTAAAAACTTGCCCAAGGCACACAGCGAGGTCACACAGTAGAAGGGGGCCTGGCTGCATGCACTTGCTCTTGATCTCTGGGCCACACCAGATCACTGCGTCTCTTGCAGTCAGCGGCAGTGGCTCATCTCTGGTCAGTTAAGGGACAAATCTTTCTCTGCCTCCTCTGGGGGCTGATGCACTGCAGTCTAGTCAGAGGAACCCAGAGGAAGACACGGCCCAACCTCCCAAGAAACACATGGTCCTTGTGTGGAGTCAAACGGCCACCCTTCTCTTAGAGCCCACTTCAGATGCTTCTTTGGAAATTCTGACTTTGGGGTCTTAAATAGTAGTTGAACACTGTTTCTGGAAGCACACATGACAACCAGCAGATGTTTTGTTTTCTTATTCTTAATAGGCCCTTGTTTCTAAATGGAAAACCTGGAGAAATCAGTGGAGTAGAGACAAGATTTTAAATGGAAGGGAGAAAGGGGTAAAAAGGAAGAGGGAATTTCACTCCTGGAAAATTGTTCTTCCAAGCCAGACCCTCTCCGATGAGGCAAAAGATGGAATTTGGGGACATGATGCCCTCAGGAAAATTTCCAGGAACTCCAGTTAGCCTGGTTCCAATGACGCCTAACAGCTCATCACCCTCGCCAACTTTGGACCCAGCTGAGTCTTCTTGTTCTCTGTTTGGCCTTTTGAAGCCCTGCAGAATCTAACCCACTTGCTTCTCTGCCTCATATGCAGAGAAAAAGTAGCCAATCTGATTCCCCTCAGGTAACAAAAGAGGGTTTAAGAAATAGACTCTCTCGGCTATCCCTAAGATCAGAAAACCCATCTGTGGCAGGCTTTGGAAATAATATCACTAAATTCCCTGTGCTTTGGTTTCCATAGCCAATCAAAAGAAATCCAGGCAAAGGATTCAGGGCCAAAAGTAAATACACAGTCCAAAAAAAAAAAAGATTAAGAAGAGAGTTTGTGTGTCACAGTAATTGGAAAATCGGGACCTGATAGCTTCTTCAATGTCTGTCTGAAGACACAAAGTAACATGAGGCTTAAACCTCCTTCTCCATCCCTTCTCCTGACCTGAGCTCCAGGTATCTCAGAAATCCTGCCCCACTTCAGATAGCTAATAGAACTGAGAGTTTCTTTTCTGAGCACAGAGATGGGGAATAAATGCTGGTGACCCTGAGAAACTGCGGGCAGAGTAAGACAAAATCCAAGGTGGATATGTGTGATGGAGAAACTTAGAAAACTCTTACCAACGACGCTTCTGATCAAACAGGCCCACATCACAACATCTGACCATTCCTGTGGTCCACAGCCCATGGCTGCTTGGACAGAGCCAGCATGCCAAGCCAGCCAGAGTGTGGAAGCAAGTTCCTCCTGGCAACTGGAGTCCCTGCCCTGCAGCCAAAAGCCATGTGGGGACACGGCAAATCCAAACCTCGGCCCCTACATGGAAGGCACAGCTCACATCTGAGATTCAGGGGAGATTGCTCTTGGACCTCTGGCCAGATCTGACCCCTAAGGCTGAGACCCTCCAAGTAAGTCCCTGACTGGGAGATAAAAGACTTTCTTTGGATTTTATAGTCTCTTCAAAGTATGTACAACAAACATTTTCATGGAAAGGGAGAAAGCAGAGTCTGGGACAGCACCCAGGAATTCCCCCAGGCTGCCTGTTTACCCCCATCACCTTACAGCAGATGAGAGAAAATCTGGGCTGGCCCAGGCCCACCTGGACAACAGTGCCCGTCAGACTGGTGCCCAGCTCAGCAGGCATTTCCCCAGCTGGGACACCCAACTGACTGGGCTGCCCTCCTCTGACCCTATTTGTCTTATTTTCTCCAAAGAGGCCTGAACAGGGAGAAGACAGAAATCACTTCTTCACAGAGCTTGAGAATGCAGCTCACGAAAGGTGGCTGAGTTGGGGAGAAGGGGGTATTTGCATCTCTCCCCTTCACCCTAACTGTTTCCTAAATCTAGTTGCAAAAGAAGTTTCGATAACTTGTCAGTTGTCCTGGGATACCTCATTCACCAGCCCTGAGCCTGAGCCCAACTCCATCAGCCCAACATCCGGAAAAGCTGAAGTCCAGAACCTTCTCCTTTTCTTAGTGGAGAGAGTTTGGGAACATGGGAGTTCCTGTCCATACAGGAGGCTCCTTGGAAGTCGGTACATGATTTTCTCACAGGAAAAACATCTTTCCCCTTTTAGAGCCCAGACTCCCAGCTCTCAGATCTCCTCTCTGCATGTTTCTGTATGCTGCTCTCATTTAGTTTTAATTTCAATTTTTTCTTCCCCCATCAACTACAATCTAAAATCCATTGTGAGGTCACACCCCAGAGTTAGGCAGAGCTAGGAAGCCAGCAGTCCTGATGGAAGGTGCTGAGGAACTGGGGTTCCAGAGCAAGTGGTGTTTTGAATTGAAGTTGGCTCCCCCACCCAGGACTGGGCATAGAGTGGTCTAGAGCAGGCTTCCCAGGACTTTCAGACAAGAACGCAGTGAGTGAGACTGACAAGGACACACGGGGGAATCCAGGAAAACACTGAAAACCCCGGGAGCACTGGTGGACAGTCTTCTCCAGCAACCACCAGACAAAGTGACCAGTGAGCCAACCTCATTGTGCAGTTAACTGCTTATACGATGGTCAACAAGTCACTTCTGGGAACCTCTGTCTCTTAGTCTAGAAAATCAGAGATCTAGGAGCTTGGGGTTGGCAGATGCAAGCTAGTATATGGAGAATGTATAAACAGCAAGGCCCTACTTGCAGAGCATGGGGAACTACATTCAATATCTTGTCCAAGCAAAAAGAGAGATTATGCCAATATTCACACTGTCAAGAGTAATAACCCTTTACTTCTTTTTATTAACATTTATTCCATAACATTTTAATAACATTAATGTTATTTTATTAACATTAATAACTACTACTATTTTATTAGCATTTAATAATGACCATAGCAACATGCAGAAAAAAAAAAATTCAAGAAAGGTCCATAAAGATTATCAAGCAATCATATCAGCCCATAATTCCATCTGATAGATTAAAAAAAAAATACTGTCATAAAGCAAAATGGAAAAGAATATAAAAAGGAATGTATAACTGTATAACTGAATCACTTGGCTGTCCAGCAGAAATAACACAACATTGTAAGTCAACTATACTACAATAAACAAAGACATGAGACTACATTATTTTTAACACCGCTTCCAGCCCTGACATTCCACATTTCTCACCCTAACTTGGAGTCTTGGAGCCCTTTCATTTCTTTATCTGCCGCTTTCCCGCTCCCCCTCCCCAATCTCTCTGCTGAACACTAGGACGGGAGAAATGAGGGAAGAGAAGGGAGGTTCAAGAGGGAGGTGATATATGTATAATTATGGCTGATTTGTAACCTCGTATGGCAGAAACCAACACATTGTAAAGCAATTATCCTCAAGTTAAAGAAAAAAAAGATGAAGAGGTATGGAGATCAGGAACTCTGTGTAAATGTGCTATGTGCTATATGCAAATTTATGGTAATAAACACTATAGGATGGTTCATCCCTACAGGCCATTATCTCACGCCTGCTGATGAGCCAGTCCATGTGCAAACACGGCCGTGAGGAAATAGGAAATCTCTCTTTCAGGAAGCTCAGTTCAGTTAGAAAGGCAAGCACCCTTCACGACAATTGGAAGATCTATTCCTAGTGCTATGAGAGAGGGATAAAAATGCTCCAGAGGGAAGGGGAAAGGCCTCAGAGAGATACACAAGGAATCAGGGAAGAAAAATGTATAATCGAGGTCTCATCCATGGGTGTGGTTGGGACAAGAGGAAGGGACAGTGGAGGCAGAAGGAACAAGGACAGCAAAAGGGTCCTGAAGTCCCATTAATGTTCATGGAGTAATGAATCTGGGGAAGGGCTGTTGCAGGACAAGAAAGACTCAAGATCGGGAAGGCAAGCCCGGAGAGAGCTGAGAGGCTTGAACGCCAAGCTGGGGAGAAGAGACTGCTCTCAGATGACAGCGAGGTCAGCTCGGGCTGCCTGCACACCTGAAGGAACCTGCTCACTGCCCTGCCCTTCAGCTTCCCATATCTGACCGGATCCCAGCTGTCACATCACGTTCCGTCCACAGGATGGACAAGCCCAGCTTCCCAGCCCCGCACCCAGGTGGCTTCAACACTACAGATGGCCCGGTCCAATCAGAGCGTCACTCAGCACACACTTGTCTTCTTACATGAAACTCTAGAAGGTTAGAGAAAGTGACTCTCCCAACTTCTCCTCCATGGGGAGGGACTCTGAGCCCATAGCCCCTCTCAGAGGAGTCACTGGCTGGGTGTGAAGAGGTAACCGTGCCCAGTGGAGTCTGCGGGCTCAAGTCGGGCTGGGCCTGGACTTGGCATCCTGACCTGTCCATTGTGACTCATCACCCATCACGGACCGGGCACTGAGGCCAGCCTGAGGCTCCCCAGCCCCGCCCCCTAGTGATCGTTCCCTGCTGAACTGGCTCCGGCCCAGCCCTGGAGGAAGAACAGGGATGGGGTTGTCGGTCAGCGTCTCCTGGGGAGACCTCTCCCACATGCACTGAGCAGTTATCTCTAAGAGTGATTAGAAAATAAAACAACTCCCTTCCCCATTAGCTGTACACTGGCCCATTTGGGCCCTGAGACACCCCAGATCCAGGAAGGTGGGGCTCAGCTGACAGCTTGGTTAGAGCAGATGGTCCCCCCACCCTGCACCTTCTCCTCCTGCCTTGTGTTGTTTCTGGCAGCAGAGCAACGTGAAGTGGCGGGGTTTGGGGGGGAGGCTTGAGGTCGAACTTGTTGAAAGTGCAAGGGGCAGAAAATTGTTCTCATCTGAATAAACAGAGTCAGCTGTTGCCAGAAGGTGAAACCTGCCCGGGGTGTGCACCCCTCCCAAGGCAGTGTGGAGGGGCTGACAAGGATGCTGGGACGTGGCCCAGTGCTATCCGGGCGACTCTGGAGATGCCGCCAGTGGATGGAATGCCCCCAGGAGAGGTGAGAGGGTAGGGGTGGGGATGAGTGGGTGCCGAATGGGAAGTCTTCGCCTTGGTGCTGTGGGCGTTCAGTCTGTGTCACTGGAAAGGGGTGGGGTGGCGGGGCAGGGGGCAACTGCCATGGTGGAATCCAGTTAGTTCACAGTGACATCTGGGACCCCTCAGCCTTGTGGATGGGGTCTCCGCCTGCCGTATCTCCGGGATTTCTGGGAATAAGCCGGTGTAGTCAGTGGTGCTCTGGGTGCTCCCTGGTGAAGTAACCTCCTAAGAGTACACCCCAGCTGCTTAGAAGGCACTCAACCCTGCCCAGCAGCCTGTCTGCCCCAGACACTCAGAAACTTTTCCACCCTGAGAGCTACAGCAAGTGGGCTCTGGCAAAGTAAGCAGAAGGCCAAAGGTGAAGGGAAGGATGGGGAGGAATGGCAGCAAGGGAGAAGAAAGAAGGAAAGAATCCATGTCATATTCTAGGAAGAGCACTAGAACTGGTCCAGAGATGAGTCCTGGTCCCTTCACCTTTGAAACTAACCCAACTGATGGCTTCAGGCAAGATGCTACTCTCAAGTCCAAGCTCCCCTTTCAGTACAGAGCTGGCTTGGATTGTGCTATCTCAACTAACATGAAATGAAAACCAACAAGCAGGACTAACGCCCTTTCCTCTGAACCTCCCACTCTGTCCAGGTAATGAAAGACGGGATCATCCTGACCCCAGTCCCTGGCATCTGCTCCAGGGACTGCAAGAAAAGTCTTCTCCTTCTAAGACCTGGAGATGCTGTCACACCTGATAAGCAGGGTGAGCCAGATCATATGGAACTTGATCTTTCTGCTCTGGTCAGAGAAAAGCATGTAAAGGAATTAAGATTTAGACAGCAGTGTTTCTGTTTCAAAGGGGCAGAGAAAGCCAAACAGGCAGGCCATCAACCAACAGCAGTAGAAGCGTCATTGCACTGAAGCGTCTTCAAGGAAGAAAGGGCCACCTGATAGAGTGATGTTTGCCCTGCTTATCCCAGCAGGGCCAGCTCTATGCCATGATCGCAACTCCCCATGTTCATCTGGGTTTGACACTTTCCAAGGCTCAGCACACATTTGACCTTTCTCCATCCTCACCGCCCCCAAGTAAGGAGGTGGAAGCAGTGTCCCCACGCAGATGAGAAAACCAAGGCTTGCAGGTAAGGGATGTTCAGGGCATCCTGCACACCTGTGCTCCTCTCCCATGAGGCTCGTCTTTGGGGGCGGGTAGATGACAGGGAGAAGCAGAGGAGGAAGTAGTGACAGTGCCAAGGACCAGGGAAAGAAGTCTTGGGTTCTGTCTCAGGGTGCATTTTTACGTCTCCGTTTCTGAGTTTCTCTGCCTGCTCCCTCCAACTCTTCGGCATACGTCAGAAATGTCGATGCTTCCTGGCCAGGATGTAACAAAAGCTACAGACTAATAGAAAATGTCCTAGAAAGGTGAGAAGGGATCTAAACTAAAGCCCAGAGAGGTAAAGCCTAAGATCACACAGCTGGGTAGCAACAGAGCCCAGGTTAGAACCTGCTATTCCATGCTGGATGAGTTAGAATGCCTGGCCAATGGTGATGACCCGAGAAGCACCTGGGAAGTCCTGAATGCAAGCAGTCCCTCTGTGCACTTCCCCGAATGTCTGAGGTTGCACCCCCAGGCCCATATGCTCTACATCAAAGCTGGAGGCTGAGCCAACAAGCCTTCCTCTCATATGGAATGACTCTGATATTCACTTCCGAGGCTCCATTTCCAAGTGGAAACTTGCTGCCAATCCAAACAGAACAGGCTAATCAGAAAGCTTTGGGTTTCATCCCCCTTGCTTACAGAGCTACACTCTGGAGGCCTGAGCCCCTCCAACATAACTACAGGGCTGGTGCTGGTAAGAGCATACCCCAGCTGCAAGGGGGGACTCTCTGAACTATAGAGGGTCTCCCCACCCCTCTGGCCATCCCGCATTCCTTCCTTCACTCAATAATCATGGACTTGGGTCCTGTCTTCACCAGGCTTTGTGTGAGGAGCAAGATCCACAAGTGCAGGTGAGACAGAAAACCACCTTCGAAGAATCTTCCTTCTATTTGGGAAGCAAGCCCCATCTACATTTTCTGGGCAAATCATCTGAGTCCAGTGGAATCATTCTCAGAAATACAAAACCCAAAGCAATGGTATTCCAGCTGAAAAGGTCAAAGTGACCTGCATCTCCAACTCGGTGACCTGAGGCTGTGAAAGTATTAAGGACGGGGAATTTGTCCACTTATCTGAGGGAGAATTTATGGAGCAGGCAGGTCTCAAACAGATCCTGAGAGAGAAAGAAGATTTTAGGTAGATGGAGCCTGGACCATATGGAGCAAGAGAGGGACAAGGAAACCAGCTCGTGGGTACTCACCATGCTCTGCTGTCGTCAGCTGTATGAGTCACCTCAACCCGCGTGAAGTCACCATCGCTGCTCTCGTTTCATAGATGAGAAAACTGAGGCTCAAAGGGATTAAGTGATCTATGCATGACCACAGTTCTGTCCTAGGCCTGTGTGACTCCAGGGAGGCACACTCTTTTCATTGCACTGGGCCCAGGGAGGAGCTGAGAGAAGGCTTCAGTGCTGATTACAAAAAAAAAAAAAAAAAACACCACAGAAGTAAAAAGCAAAAGATAGCTTACTTACAGGAGATGCAGAAAGGTTTTCAGTTTAAAGCAGTCATTTGTTCACAGTATTTTTAGTTCACAGTATTTTTTCTATAAAGCCGTGTTTGTTTTATCATCATCCTCACCATCCACACCATCCTCCCCACATCCTCACCGTCATCCTTACCATCGTCACCATCGTCCTCCCCACCACCACCATTATCCTCCCCACCATCCTCACCATCCTCCCCACCATCCTCACCATCCTCGCCACCATCCTCACCATCGTCACCCTCCTCCCCCTCACCATCCCCAATCTTTCTGATAAGGTTGTATAATGCATGAGAACCATGTGCATGATACTCAGCTAGGTTATGGTTCTATTTAATTCTTCCGATAATGAGTTTAATTGCATATTACAGATGAGAAAACTGAGGCATGGGGGAAAACTCACCCAAATCACACATCTGTTAAATAGCAGAGCTGAGGCACCAGCCCAGGCAGCCGGCCTCCAGATCCTATGGTCCTAAGCACACTGCTTATTCTTTGAGATTCTACCTGCAGGAAGATGGAGGTGACATCGAGGCTGTCACAGACAAGAACACAAGGCAAAATGTACATGTTGGAGACCTCCCTGGTAGAACTACATACACATAAAGAACCTGCCTGCCAATGCAGGGGGAACACAGGTTCGATCCACGGTCTGGGAAGATCCCACATGCTTTGGAGCAACTAAGCCCTCCCATCGCAACTACTGAGCCTGCTCACCCTAAAGCCCATGGTGCGCAAGAGAAGACACTGCAGTGGGAAAGAAGCTCTCGTGGTAAAACATTTGCTTGCCGCAGCTCGGGAAAGCCCGCACACAGCAACCAAGACCTAGCACAGCCAAGAATAAAATTTTTTAAACTTTAAAAAAATGTACCAGTAGGAAAGCCATTGACTTGACTGGCCCCATGGGGCCCTGGAGTGGCCCTTGTGGAGGCAGAGGATGGCCCGCACAGGGATGTCAGTCTGAGGGACTTTTTGGAGAGAATAGGTTTCAGGAGCTGCAGGAGGATGAAGGACAAGAGGACCTAAGCACCGCAGGGCCTGTGGGCAGCCGAGGGACAGGATGCACAGCCTCAAGGCCACGGCTCTTGCAGACTCAGCTCTGTACCCAAAGGCACCCCAAGGCACATCCACACCTCCCCAGCACCCCAAAGGCAGCTGCAACCCTACGAGGCTGCTCTGTCCCCACCACGTGATGGATGCCAGATGCCATATTCTTCCTGGAAGGTAACGCATCTCGGAGACTGGCCTCCCATCACAGGACACGCCACTGCTTCTCTAGGCTGTGAGAGGAGCCCCACAGACCTTGTCCCCCTCCATCTCAGCCATTCCCACCTCCTCGGTCCTCTGTAAATCATCAACCCCATGGAGCCAAGTTCTGCTTTCCACTTTTTAAGTCTGAGAGCATTTATCCCTGCTGATAAACTGGATTTAGACAGCTTCACAAACCCCCGACTGTGGCCAAAATTATGAAGGTGAACTATTCCTGGAGCCCCATCCTGTCGAGGAGAATGTACAGTACAGACGCAAACTGGCACTTTTCCCACCCATTTCTGTCCAAGGGAGAATTACTCTGTCACGGATTGGAGCAGGGCTTGGGGGTTGGCTGGCATCATAAATCAGGATTATTACATCGATGCTTCCCACCAAACTCCCAGAAAAGGAAGGCAGCGCTGCAGGCCTCTGTCACAGCCTGCAGCTTCACCAAAACAAATAAAGCCCTGGGACCAAACCCCACTGCCATCCCTGCCAGCACACAGCCAGACGGAGACCGTGAAAACAGCCCTGCTCCTCACCAGTTCTGCAAAATGCAGGGGGATGGCTAGGATCTCACGGGCCTTTATACAAATCGGCAGTGG
>SJXQ01011840.1:99412-171340 GCA_006408695.1 Aepyceros melampus | reverse complement strand
GTCCAGAGTCCAGGCTACCCAACAGTATCTGTCGTCTCTCTCTCTCTCTCTTCCTTCCTTCCTTTTTTCCTTTCTTCCTTCCTTCCCTCCTTCCTTCATGTATTCCTTTCCTTTCTTTTTTTCCTTCTTCTTCTTTTTTGTAGGATTCTACCGACTCTCGCTGTGTGCTCTGGGTCCAACACCAGGAAATGGTGCTCGTCGGTGGGATGTGAATAAAGACTGAGAAACAGCAGCGGTGGGGTCGTGGGGACAGGTGGGGAGCGTGGCTGTCAACGCCTTCTGCTGCTCGGAGCTGCACGCAGACCCCTGGCAAAGCTGGGCCATGGGGGTGGGGTCTGCCCGATGCCACTCCGGGGCCCACAGGGTTAGAGAGAAGCAAACGGAGGCGCAGAGCTCTGACTCCCAGGCCCGCACACCCCAGAGGCCGTGCGCACTCGGGGAGCATCCCCTCTCAACACTACTCCTCGGCTCTGCAGTCTCCTCACACATGGGGAAGCCCTCATGGCTGACTGAGGGCAGGCGGGGGGAGCAGACAGGACCCGGGGCCTCCTAAGTCGTGTGTGTGCTCCTTGGCAGCCCCTCCATGACCATCTTAGTGACAGTGCCACCAGCTCCCAGAGCAAGATGCAGGCAGGTCCGCCTGACTGCGAGCGGGTGTCAAACAAAGGGAGGGCAAAATGGGCCCGCAGAGTGAAGCATGGACCTTGTAACCAGGCAACGTGCCATCCCATCCCTCCCCAAGTCCCAGCCGTGTGGCCTCGAGCAAGGCTCCTGCTTGGCCTTAGAGCCAGTCTCCTCGGCTGTGGAAAGAGGACAGGACGCCCCCAGCAGGGTCGACAGGTACTGCCCTCGCTGCTCCTAGAGTCCGGACGAGAAAACCAGCCCCTACCCCACCCCTCAGCTGGGCTACCCTGCAACTTCTTGACCTTCGGAGCGTTTGACTTTGTAAATTTTATTTTATATTAGCATATAGCTGATTAACAATGTTGTGATAGTTTCAGGCATACAGCAAAGTGATTCAGTCTACGTGTATATATACATATGTATGTTTGCATATGTGTTTTTCAAGTTCTTTTTCCATTTAGGTTACTACAGAATATTGAGCAGAGCTCCCTGCTCCCTGCGCTCTACTGTAGATCCTTGCTATCCATTCTAAATATAGGAGAGTGTACATGCCAACTTGACTTTACTTCCTCCTTGTAAGACCTGGGCATTGTCACTTCCCAAAACCCTGTATAAGTCTTAAAAAGCTAACGAACTCCAGACTCAGCCTGGCAACCCCAGCTCAGCCCCTGGCTCTCCACTCCTGCCCCATCTCCTCCGGCCTCTTAGATGCCTTCACCATCGCTGCCCTCCTCCCCACAACCCTGCACACGGGCCAGGCCTTCCCTCTGAGAACACTGCCCCTGCCGGTCCTGAGAAGATGGGATGGGAAAAGATGCTGTCGTCTGCCTCACAGAGATTGTTCCAACAGAAAAAGTAACACGTTACTCTCTGCAAATGGTAGTAAATTCTGAGAACAAGAATGTATCACAGAAAATGCATTCAGTCCGCTGTGTTTTGTAATGACTTTCTGGATGGCTCACACACTCAGTGTACCCGTCTAGCTATAGGATCCATTCCACAATTACTGAAAATGCTTTCACAGTTCCTCTCCCAGTCCAAGGCTTCACCCTACTTCCACAGAAATAACTATTAGTTTTTGTGTCCCCTTTTGGAAATTTCCTCTTCCTTCATAAACACACCTGCTCAATCGTTACACAAATGAAAATATATTGCACACTCCATTCTTTGCCACGCTTTATGTCTTACTTAACATTACTTAACAAACATTTTGGAGATCGTTTTCATAACAACACATACGGAGCTGCCTTATTTTTTTTAATCAGTTCGATCTGCGTATAGTTGCTTTACAATGTCGTGTCAGTTTCTGCTGTACAGCACAGTGAATCAGCAACATGTGTACATATATCTCCTCCCTTTCGGATTTCTTCCCCATTCAGGTCACCACAGAGCTCTGGGTAGAGTTCCCTGTGCTGTGCACAGGCTCTCATTAGTTATCTACTTCATACATAGTGTATATATGTCAGTCCCAATCTCCCAATTCCTCCCACCCCTTCATCCCAGCTTGGTGTCCAAACATTTGTTCTCTATGTTTGTGTCTCTATTTCTGCTTGGCAAATAAGATCATCTGTACCATTTTTCTAGATTCCACATGTATTATTTTTGATGGCTGCACAGAATCCCAAGACTTGCATGTCCTGTAATTCACAATCCGGTCTCAGGGATGAACGCCTGAGATGTCTTCCGCCTTTTGCTGCAATTAACATGGTGATAGTGGATCTCTTGATCACGTCCATCTGCCCACATGTGTCAGTGTGTTTGCAGCACAAATTCCTAGAATTCTGAAAGCTGAGAGTGTCAGATTGTTTCCCGGGATGTTATACACACTTATGCTCCATTTATGCTCTCGGCAGTGGACTGCGGCTTATTTCCCCACTCGACCAACATTTGCTACCACGACATTGTGCCTCAGAGCAATGCATGAAAAAGTCTTAGAAACTGTGATGCCCCGTGGAGATCCGAAATGGCACCCCACTTGCCACCTCTTCTGAGAAGCTTTTCGTGATTCCTCCTTCTCCAGCGTGACGGCCTCCCTCCTCTGACACCACACAGTACCATGTCTACTCCTTCTTCTCAGTTCTGCCTCCTACAGCAAAATTTACACTCTGGCACAAAGTAAAAACTTGCAAGGTTCAATTTGGATCCTACCCACCCAAGTTCCTCAGATTCTGACTGAGGCTGGCGGTGCTGGGCAGGGGTGAGTCTGTGATTATCCAAAGACATCCTTTCAGCTCCTGGCAGCCTCTCTGATGGCGGGGTTGGGGGAGGGGGGGCAGGTGGTGACAGTGCTTGGCAGTACTGCCCAAAGCAGTACAGCCAGGGCCGGTCTTCCTGGGATGCTTGGGGACCACGTCAGACAGACCAGAAGTGTCCACAGCCCTCCAATCACAGCCCCCACCCCCTACTGCCCTGACTGTGGGGCTCCCCAGCTTGGGGATCTGCCCTGGAGGAGTCAGGTCACCCAGAATAAGAAGACAAAACTGAGAGCCCACGACCTGGGTGCACAAGTGTGCGGCACAGACGCCACTGGCTGGACAACCTCCCCGTTATTCGGCTTCTCTTCTTCTGCCCTCCACCCTCTGACTCCTCACAGGTTCCTCCCTGTTCCTCGCTGTCTGTCCACACTCTCTTAGCATCACTTCCTGTCTTTGTATTTTTTTCCTTTTTTCTCTTTCTCCCACTGGCCCCCTCTTTGTCTCTCTGCTACTCCATCATTTTCTGACTTTCTGAGCTTTGGGATAACTGTATTCTCGAGCCAAGGCGAGGCCTTGCAAACCCTCACGTGGGAAACGTCAGGCTCTTGCTGAGGGGTTGGCATTTACTAAGAGGCCAGCTGGGATGCTGGGAGCATCTCTTCCCAGTACCTTCCCACCCTCCCCAGTCTCCTACTCTCCCTGCACACGGAGATGCATAAATCCCCTCCTCATTCTTTCACAGACCCTCAGCCACATCTTTACCTCCACACCCTGTTCCCAGTGCTTTAACTCCAGTTCCAGAGCATGGTGGATCAGAAAGGGTGGCGATGGTAAAGCAATATAGACTTGCCCAAGGAGAGAAAGCTCTATCTCAGCATGTTGGATGTGTCAAACCAGAGGGCAGAAGGAAGATGAGTTTTTCGGGAGGACTGAGCATGAGATGGAGAGAGAAGTGGGGAGCAGGTGAGGGTTGATCTAGGTGAACTTTTAACCTTTGAGAAGCTCATTACCTGAGTTTCCATGTCAGGAAGTTGCAAGCCCCACAGCTTGCTACCATGAGCTCTGTCAGCTCTCGGAGATCTTAGGCTCAGATTCTCTGTGGTCTCCAGTTAAAATGTCCCTAAAGGAAGGGCCACTTCTCCATTAGAAATTTCCCTTCCTGTCCCCTTTCTCCAAAACACCTCTACTTTTTCTGGCCAAGCCAGCTCTCTCTATTTCTATTAAATGCTCAGTGAGCATGGAGCTTGAAAGGGGTGATCCTTTGTGTTTTTTCTCCATTATTCTCTTTTTCCTGTTACTGCACATTCAGATCCATTATCTCATTTTTCTTGAGAAACTGATAGCTCAATTTGAAGGTGAGGAAGTTCCAACCCTGAAATGAGGACAGTCCCTTGGAGATGGAGCTAGAAAGTTTACAGCCAAGACAAAGGCCAGCCAGAGATGCTGAGATGGGCAGTGGGCAGGCAGAGTGGGGCAGGGATTCTGAAAGAAAGAGGAAGACCGCAAAAAGCAAACTGCCAGATTTGTGTGGCCATCGGGTTTCTGCTTGGATTGCTCTGCACAGATGGCCTGAGACCCCAAAGGAAACTTCCAAAAAGGAGTCCCTTGGCCTTTGCTCACTTGACAATAAATCCTTCAGCACCCTGGTCCTCTCTATAATGCAGAGCCCCCTGAAGCAGCATTTACTGTTGGGATGAGAGGAAAAGAAGCATCTGGCAGGGAGGAGCTCATTTCCTCTCCACGGCCAGGCTGCTTCCTTGACACAGACCAGGAGGCAGGGTGGTACCTGGCAACCAAACTTCAGCAAGCTGTACTTTCTCATGATGACACAATGAGGCTAACCTCCCAACCCCGGGTACACCTGGAATAGAGGTCCATAGTTATATCCTTTTTAGTCAGCAGTTTCTGTTGGATTTCCCTGGTGGCTCAGACAGTAAAGCGTCTGCCTACAATGTAGGAGACCTGGGTTCAATCCTCAGGTCAGGAAGATCTCCTGGAGAAAGAAATGGCAACCTACTCTAGTATTCTTGCCTGGAAAATCCCATCAACGGAGGAGCCTGGTAGGCTACAGTCCATGAGGTCACAAAGAGTTGGACACGACTGAGTGACTTCACTTTCTGTTGGTTTCACTGGGATCTTGAGAGCCCCTTGGAAATCACAAATGTCTCTCTTTTGACAGAGACAGACCCAGAATTCAAACAAAATTTGCATGCTAAGTCTCCAGTTATTGTCCGACTCTTTGCGACCCCATGGACTGTAACCCTCCAGGCTGCTCTGTCCATGGGATTTCCAGGCAAGAGTACTGGAGTGGGCTGCCATTTCCTCCTCCAGAGGATCTTCCCGACTCAGGGATCGAACCCGCATGTCCTGCATTGGCAGGCAGATTCTTTAGCACTAGTGCCACCTGGGAAGTCCTTTCCAGAGCATTACTTGTAGGATATTATAAACTAAAAAAAAACTGTAACCCTCCAGGCTGCTCTGTCCATGGGATTTCCCAGGCAAGAGTACTGGAGTGGGCTGCCATTTCCTCCTCCAGAGGATCTTCCCGACTCAGGGATCGAACCCGCATGTCCTGCATTGGCAGGCAGATTCTTTAGCACTAGTGCCACCTGGGAAGTCCTTTCCAGAGCATTACTTGTAGGATATTATAAACTAAAAAAAAGAAAGAAAGAAAAGAAAACTTTGAAATAACAATCAGTTTGTACTCAGATTTTAGAAAGAATATAAATAAAGCAATTTATCATCAGTCTCTCTACCCAGTAAAAATTCTCAAATTAAAATATAGCCTGCTGCTGCTAAGTCATTTCAGTTGTGTCGGACTCTGTGTGACCCCATGACAGCAGCCCACCAGGCTCCCCCATCCCTAGGATTCTCCAGGCAAGAACACTGGAGTAGGTTGCCATTTCTTTCTCCAATGCATGAAAGTGAAAAATGAAAGTGACGTCGCTCAGCGGTGTCTGACTCTTTGCAACCCCATGGACTGCAGCCTACCAGGCTCTTCCATCCATGGGATTTTCCAGGCAAGAGTACTGGAGTGTGTTGCCATCGCCTTCTCCGAAAATATAGCCTAGCCTATGACAAATTAAATTACAGCACAGACCAAATATAGGAATCTTCCAATATATTAATAGCATGGAGGACTCAGGATACAGGCCAAGCCAAGGGTATAACACGCTCTGTTAGATCCTCTGGAATAGGGACTTCCCTGGTGGTCCAGTGGTGAAGACTTTCCCTTTCAGTGCAGGGGGTGCAGGTTTGACCCTTGCTTGGGAAGCTGCTGCTAAGCCACTTCAGTCGTGTCCGACTCTGTGCGACCCCATAGATGGCAGCCCACCAGGCTTCCCCGTCCCTGGGATTCTCCAGGCAAGAACACTGGAGTGGGTTGCCATTAAGATTCCACATTTCATGGCCAAAAAACAAAACAAAAACAAACAAACAAAAAAAGAAACCTGAAACATAAAAGAGGAACACTGCTGTAACAAATTCAATTAAAAAAAATTTTTTTTAATGGCCCACATTTAAAAAAAATAATACCTCTAGAATTTTGAAGGTGGTGCTAACTCAGCCTCAGAGTCTAGAGATCTTAAGGACATGGTTGGAAATTCCTTGGTGGTCCAGTGATTAGAACTTGGGGCTCTCACTTCTGGAGCCCTAGGTTTGATACCTGGTCAGGGAGCTAAGATTCCACAAGTCACGAAGTGAAAAAGAGGACACGGTCCCTGTGGGAAGCATGGAAATGCACCTCTCACATCCCCAGCAGCAGGAGTCTGGCTGACGGGCCACCCCAGACACCACCCTCTGATCTCTACCCCTGCTGACTCAGAGGCCGCCCGTCTCACCAGCATTTCCCAGTGAAAGGCCGGGACTCTCAGCAGGTCGACAGCGAGAAGACCCAGGACACCTCTGACAAGCCACTTGGCTTGAACACTCCCCTGCAGTCTTGCAGAACTCTTCTAGAATTTGAATGCTGACCAAAATGCCTCCACTACCTTCCCTTGCTTCTTTCGCCTTCACCCAGGGACAGACTGATACCACAGGCTGGCTGACCCCCCAGCCCCCCAACCCCTCCGCATCTTCTTTCATCCTTCTTGGCATCTGCTTCTCTGAGGACATGCCCAACACAAGGATCGCCCCAGGAGTGATCCAAGAAGAGAAAGCTAAGGATTGGGGACTGGATCCCCCCGCCACCATCCCTGTGGGTGGAGGAAGTACAGATGGTCTCTGGCTCATGTTGCTAAAGATATCACCCATGGTGCCCTGGGAAGTGTCCCAGTAGAGAGGAATGTTGTAGCATTTTTTAAATATAGGCAGGATAATGCCTACAGACTGTGCCATTTGCAGAGACATGGATGGATCTAGAGACTGTCATACAGAGAAATGTCAGAAAGAGAAAACCAAACATATTAACACATATACGTGGAACTTTAAAAAATTGTTTAGATGAGCTTATTTACAAAGCAGAAATAGAGACACAGATGTAGAGAACACATGTATGGACACCGAGGAGGGAAGTAGGGGCTGGAATGGATTGAGACACTGGGACTGATATACACACATGACTACGAATGAAGTAGATAACCAATGGGAACTTGCTGTACAGCACAGGGAACTTAACTCAATGCTCTGTGGTGACCTAATTAGAAAGGAAATCCCGAAAAGAGGGGATATGCGTAACCATATAGCTGATTCGTTTTGCCGTACAGCAAGGACTAACACAACATTGTAAAGCCACTGTACTCCAATGAAGGTTAATTTTAAAAATAAAAAGAAAGTAAAATAAAATATGGGAAGAACAAACCTAGAAAGACAGCAGAGCCTGGAAAGAGATGGAGACCGTGGCCACTAACACTTACCAGCTTCACGCATGAGCTAGAGGGCCTTCATAGGAGCCCCCAGGGAGCCCTTGCCCCCTGGATGGAAAAACAGACCCAGCTATACACAGACTCAGTGTCTGACTGTTGGCATCACAAAGCTCCAGAAACATTTAAATACTCAGCCAGGGGGTCTCTTTTGCCAAAAGGAGAGGCCTGGCAAGCAAATGTGGGACCCTGGGAATATAGGGACTCCCTGAGGGAAGATTCTGACCCTCCAGATTTCCTGTCCTTCCAGAGCCTTGGGCCTTTCAGACATGGCCCACCCTTCCCTACAGAAAGCTGGCCCTTCAGTGATCGATGGCGCTCCAGGGCCCTCCCCCTACAAGGCAGCAGGTGCCCCCTTGGAAGTACACTTCATCCTCTCCTGGGTACTGGGACGGTAACTAGAGATTAGATCAGCTCTGTGACCCTAACGGTTCCACATTTTCGATATGCTAATATATCTAGCAATATATGGAAGGGAAGAAACTGTGCCCTGGAATAAATGCAAGAATTAGCCCCGTGTGCCAGCAGACCCCAAGGGATTACCCCTGGGCTTGAGTTTAAAGGCATTAGATCAAAGCAGCCAGGATGCTTGTGTGCTTAGTCACTTTAGTCGTATCCAATTCTTTGCGACCCCGTGGACTGTAGCCCTCCAGGCTCCACTGTCCATGGGATTCTCCAGCAAGAATAGCAGAGTGGGTGGCCATGCCACCCAGGGATCTTCTTGACCCAGGGATCGAACCCAGTCCTCTCACGTCTCCGGCATTGGCAGGCGCGTTCATGTGACTACAAAAATTTTGAAGCGCTCGCTCTGCTACACGCCTGAAACTGATATAATATTATAAATCAACTATACCTCAATTTTTTTTAAAGAGGAAAAAGAGGATATCGTATCCTTGGTATGTTCATTTCAGGGCATAGGAGCAGACCAAAACCAAAACAAACAAACAAAAACAAAGTGCCCGGGATGTAAGGCTGGGTCAGCAAACACTAACTGATTTCAGGGCTCTCTGTTTGATTAATGGGCTTAACACCCTAGCAAGGGCCCCAGGGAAGGAAGCAAACAGCTGCTGGGGCGGGTCCTAAAGGGCAGGGGAAAGCAAGGCCACGCAGTAAGTGGAAACACTCCAGCTGCTCTGGCAGCGAGGACAGGAAGGCAGCATGGGGCTCGGGGAGTGGGCCTGCTGGGGCCGACAACACCAAGTGTGAGTCCAGAAAGCTGGTTAAGGAATTACGTTCATTCCTATGGAGCCCAAAGACAGTTCTTCCCTGGCCACCTATCGCCAAGATTAGAGGGGGCTGGGATTGCCCAATTTAGCACATAAAATATAGGATTTCCGGTTAAATCTGATGTTGGGAAAGGAAGTCACAAAGCCTGGTTTCTTAACATCCATGGGAAAGACAGAACTCCCAAGAAGCTGAGGCACTGGGTGCTGCTGTCTGTCTATAATCCGCAAAGTCATCACCACTGGAGTGAGAGGTGAAGGCGGATGATCACTTCAAAAAAGAAACACTTTTCTCTGCCAAATCGCTTGCTCCAGAGCTGCCTGGAAGCACTGACAGAGAGACAACTTGATTCCTAAGAGGCCGGACCTGCAGCCCCATGGCAAATATCTACCCTGCGCTTCCCCAAAGAGTCCTATGACCGTTTGCTCAGAGGACAGAATAGCAGGGAAAGGAAATACCCAGAATCCTCCGGGACAGTTGGAGCAGAGGGTCCTAGTTGTCATCCGCATCCAGAGACCCAAAGCATCAGAACGACTGCCCTGCTGGGATAAGGCCTCTAGAGCCAGGTCACAAATGTAGTCCTGGCTGAAGTGCAGCTCACAGGGCAGCCTCTTGTGTCCACAGACTTGCTGTCCATTGCCCCCGAGGATGTCCCTGGTCTTGGATACTTGGCTGTTGTAGTAACTCTCACCCTGAGTCCCTGGCTTCTGAGACAAGACCTATCAGAGTCGGAGAAGCTAATTGGGAACCTTTGAATGGCTGCCCCCACTCCCAGCCAGAATATCATGTCCCTGGGGAATGGCAGGATGCGTGTGACCCCTAATGACCTACAAGATGCTGGCTCTCTGATCCCCATAATATTTCATTTAAATCACTAATCTGATCCCTGCAGAAACCAAAAACCATGGAGAGTAACTGTGAACTACCACAGGCCTAAATGTGCAAGAGCCGCCATTGCAGCTGCTGTGTCCAAAATGACTTTATTGCAAGAGCAGATTAATAAGGCCTCAGGGTATATGACCATTGACTCTGCAAATGTATTCTTTTCCATTCCAATTAAAAAGAGAGAGAGAGAGAATCAGAAACAGTTTGCACTTGTGTGCAGCAGAAAACTATTTCTTTACAGATTTTCCACAGGACTGTCTGAACTCACCTATTATCTGTCACAACATAATCCAAAGAGATCTGACTGCCTAGACAACCTACAGGGTATCACCATGACCCAGCACTTCAGCAACGTCATGCTGACTCCAGGAGCGGTTTTAAAACCTATGAGATTCAGAGACCAGTTACTTCAATTAAGTGTTCAGGGTCCAATAGGAAGAGGCACCAGGTTATCCATCTAAATAAAAGATCCATTGCTGCATCCTGCATCCCCCAACAAAGAAGGATGCTCAACGCCTGGTAGGGTGCCCTGAGTTCTTTTTTTTTTTTTTTTAGATGTTTTTTGTAGACCATTTTTAAAGCCTTTACTGAATTTGTTACGATATTGCTTCTGTCTTAAGTTTTGGCATGTGGGATTTTAGCTTCCCAACCAGGGACTGAACCCACACCCCCTACATTGGAATGTGGAGTCCTAACCACTGGACTGCTGAGGAGTCCCATTCTACGTTCTTAATGCAACACATTTCACACCTGCAAATACTGGCCTTCTTCTTATACTGGATGACATAGGAGGCTGCCATTCTTGAAGGCCCGTCCAGAGGGAAGTTCTTAGCAGGAGATCCAGGTCATGGTGCTAACAGCCCCGCCACTTGGGCAATTTCATCTGGCAGACATGCTGGTGTTGGGAGCGGCAGTGCCGGGAAAACACGAGGTGTAATAGCTACTACAGTGCGCTTAGGGGAAACATCATAAAGCAAGTCTTGGGATTCTGGAGCAAGCCTATGCTGTCTACAGAAAGGATTTTTTTTTTTGTTTATGTTGTGAGAGTTTATTTAACTAAAATCAGCTAGTAGTAGTAGTGTTAGTCACTCAGTCGTGTCCGAATCTTTGCAACTCCATGGTCTGTAGCCCACCAGGCTCCTCTGTCCATGGGATTCTCCAGGCAAGAACACTGGAGTGAGTCATCATGCCCTCCTCCAGGGGACCTTCCTGACCCAGGGATTGAACCTGGGTCTCCTGCATTGCAGGCAGATTCTTTACCATCTGAGTCACCAGGGAAGCCCCTTAAATCAAATATGATTAATCATTTCACTGATCTGGAACATAAACTGCAATGTATTACAATGTTCCAAAAGCAGATCGATGAACTTCTAGTTGTGAAATTCTTATCCTTCCCTCAGGATATCTTGTGAAACAGGTGGCATGACACCTTCTAACACAGATACGAAATAAGGGTACAGATGTCAATCCGAAAATAAATGTAGGAACATCCTAATTCCTTTCCCATAATGAAAGTCAAAATAACACTAGAATTTCTCCTATTTTCTTCCAGCATGCTTTTGGAGACCACCTTTCTAGAATCTTCTTCAGCACAGCACATAGACATGTGCCATCATAAAAGGCCTGAGTCATGTCTCATTTATCCTCCACTGGATGAGCCTTATGTCCCCTCAGGAGCTATACTGCAGGGATTTACAGATCGTCCAAGCACGATCATTACCTCTTACCAGGTCCTGCTAGAGATGCTTGCCCACAGGAAACCAAGTGACTGTACAGTCAGGCTACCCACTGTAAGCCATGCTCCGTCAGACCCATCAGGCCACAACACTGATGTTCCCAGCAACAGTCCACCTAAACCAGAAACGTGTCTCAGGAACTGAGCTTGGGCAGGACCAGAGGGCGTGAGTGAGCTGCATAAACATGTGACTCAACTTCCATGCCGTCCCGTGCCCCAGCCACACCGTGCCCCAGCCACAGCCTCAGCTGCCTCCCTGCCCTATAAGGCTTCCCATGAACCCAGCTGAAAGAGAAAGAAAACCCCTGCTCATTGCAATAGGGGCGTGGAGGTCCTAGCCCGGCGTGGCCCTTCAAGGTGTGCAGGGTGCATCGTGACAGTCTTTGAGGCTGGGACAGGCTTCCTGGAGGGGGTGAAGGCTGAACTTGCCCATGAAGGCTGGGAGGCTTTGGCTAGAAAGATGGCACAGGGAAGGGCCCTGCGGGAGCGGAAAGAGGCAGGACTCTCACAGATAACAAGGATCCTTGGAAAACTGATTAGAACAGGACATAGAAAGGAAGGGCAGGGCTCTCCCTTTCACCCTGTTCTCACTGCCTGTCTTGCCTTATGATTTCTGCCTGATTTCCCTACAGGAAAAGTGATCTGGGCCTATTTCTCTGACCCCCGTGGTCTGTATCCTGGGACCTGCCAACCCTCAAACCCGGTGTCACGAGGAGATGCCCAAACAAAGGAGGCCTACCTCCCGACGGCTCCAGGAGAGATTTCCCTGACAGACCTAGCCCTGCGCTCCCTCCCCTCCCTGGCATCCAGGTTCAGCTGCTATTCTCTGGCACCAATGCCTCTAAAGTATTTACAGAATGTTCTCCCACGCCCCTCCATTGGTGCTGAGGTCAAGCCAGCCAGTTCTGCTCATTTAGGTTTCGCTCATAAATCATTCTCTCCCCTCCCTTCAGTGCTTCACCGGCTCTTGTGCCCAGGACCGTGGAGCCTTCTCAAAGCGCACCGCCTCCTTCCAGTCTCCAGGGAAGCGCCTGTTCCCAGCACCGGCCTCTGAAAACCCCAGGCTGTGAAGCCCTTCCCTCGGATCTGGGACAGCGCCGTCCACATCCACACCACGGCCGCAGAATGAGCTCACCGGACGCCCTGAGGTCACTCCCTTGGCTCCAGGGCTGTCCAGCCCTGGATGCAGGGAGCGGGAAGGGGCCTTATCACTGGGAGGGGTGTGGAGTCAGGGCGCCTGGGTTGCATTCCCGGCTCAGCTTGCAGCTTGCACAAGCCACTGAGTCTTTCCTGCCGGGACATGCCTGCCCTGAACACACAGTGCTTGGCCCCTTGGGCTTCCAGACTCAAGTCTAAATGGTCATCAGTCCGTGGTGTCCAGGGAGCCTCAGGATGAACTCAGGCTCGGCAGCCTCCACTGCCCTCACCTCTTTCCTGATGGTCATGTTTCTCTGAGGTCCATCTTCTCTGATCCTAGAATCCAACGTGGGAAATAACTCTGAGATACCAGTATGAATTAAACACCAGGTCCTAAACTCTGGGCTGGTCTCACCCAGGTCTAGTCCTAAGACACACCTCCTTTTAGCCAGAGGCTGGATAAATTGTCCTGCTAACACTACACAAAGGAGGATCCAAATAGATGTTACAGATGAAGAACAAAGTCCAGAGAAATTCAGTGTAATTTATCAAACTCACACACTAGGTAGCAGCAGGACAAGGTTTCCAGAACACTCTCTGTAAACCCAAATCACTCTGACCTTAGGCTTCCCTGGTGGCTCAGCTAGTAAACAATCTGCCTGCAATACGGGAGACCTAGGTTCAATTCTTGGTGTTGGGAAGATCCCCAGGAGAAGGGATAGCCCAGTACTCTTGGGCTTCTCTTGTGGCTCAGCGGGTAAAGAATTCACCTGCAATATGGAAGACCTGAGTTCGATCCCTGGATTGGAAAGATCCCCTGGAGACAGGAAAGGCTACCCACTCCAGTATTCTGGCCTGGAGAATTACATGGGTTGTATAGTCCATGGGGTCTCAAAGAGTTAGACATAACTGAGTGACTTTCACTTTCACCCTGACCTCAGAGGGTACAAGAGGCACCAGAGGATGCTCGCAACAATCACGCATTTCAGAAGCTGAATGGGAAGCTATTTGGCTTGAAGAGTTTTGTGGTTTTTTTCCCCTAAGGGTTCCCTTTTCTCCACATCTCACCAACATTTGTTATTTGTGTTCTTTTTTTTTTTTCAATTGGAATGTAATTGCTTTACAATATTGTGTTGGTTTCCTCGGCAATAAAAAGGAGTGAAATGTAGATGAACCTAGAGACTGTCATACAGAATGAAGCAAGTCAGAAAGAGAAAAACAAATACCGTTATTGTCCACGCATATATAGGGAATCTAGAAACGTGGTACAGATGCACTTACTTGCAGGCAGGAATAGGGACGTAGATATACAGAACGGACTTGGAGGTTTTGACTGTGCTTCCCCCAGCCTACTTTATGGGCCTGCTTTCGCCATGTTTTCGCTTGGTATTATTAGGAGACAGAAATAAAAATAAGTCAAATCATTTCACAGTCTGCCTAGAACTGTTATACTTGGCCCAGGTGCAGGAGAGAATGCTTCCCAATACGCTCCAACCCATCCGCTAGTTCGTCCATGTGTTTTGACCTATTTGCCATATTTGTTCAAGAGTCCAGTTGGGAAGACTAAACCTCGGGGATAAAAACAATCACAATGACCAAGCAGAGAGGGACAAACCATAGTTATTAAAGGTGCCCAGAGATCAGGGTGGGGTAGCAGTTGCTGAGACACTGAGTGGGAAGGAAAGCACAGACTACCTTCAGCAGCCCTCTGTCTTCTCCACCTGTGGTCTCCAGGTCTCCCTCTGACATAAGGAGGCCCCAGCACCTGCCCCCATTCTGATCATGAACACAAGGCTCTTCCACTCTCCGGGGGCGGGGGGAGCAGCCAGTGCCCAGAGCCACCCCAGCCTGGCCCCAGGACTAAGGTCGCTCATCACGGGTACAGGCAGCTACTAAGCACACAAGGGTGCCTTTGTTGCCACCACACTGGCATCGTTTATCCTCCCTAAGACCAAGAGCTTCTGCATGCACAGTGCCCGCCTGCCCCCTTCCCAGGATACCTTGCTCCTCCCCCTATTCGAAATCTAGCTGGCATTTCAACACCCTTCCAGACAATCAGATTCTCCTCTTTTCAACAACCATGCTGTTCTCTTGATTTTGCCTGGGTTCTCTCCAACAACTCTGACCAAGAAGAGTACAAGGGAGCAGATTCCAAGGAAACAACAGAAGCGTCACGTTCAGTGGGTCACTGGCTGGGTGAACATGGAATTCCTTCCACGGGCTCAGAAGTTTGGTTGAAAGAAAGAATGAAAAATGAGTGAAAAACTAAAGGGAGAATGTAAGGGGATTTCTTCCATGGACAACTGGTCAATCCTGAACTTGCTGGTAGGCTTTGATCGCACTTCCCCTGGTCCCTGGCTCTCCCATAGCTGATGGCTTCATCTCTCCCAGTCATCCTCTCCTCTTTCATTTTCTCTTCTGCTACCACCTCAGTTATCTCATAGCTGGCCTAGGTCTGAGTCTCTTTAACTGGTTTCTCTATCTGCCTCTCCTTTAGGTCCCTCCCATCTGTCCTGCACACCACCCTTAGCCCATTACTTTGACCAGGTGTTACTTCCCAGTTCAAAAACAGTGAAAGGTTTCAGGGCTTAATGCACAAATGTGTTGCACCTCCTGCAAGGTCCTCTGTGGTCTTTCTGTCTCTCTGTTATCACTGCCCTAGGTCAGCAGAGTGCAATGGGAAACATACTAGATAAAGGTCACAGTCTAGGGTTCTAAGCTCCAGCCTGCTCTTCACAGTCATGTAACCTCGGGCAAGCCACTTCAACTTTCTGGACCTAATAGTCTCAGCAGTAAAATGAGGATACTGAACCTCAGGATATCTGGAGTATCTTCCAATAATAACATCTGTGATCCCAGGCAAATGATCACTTCAGCCAAATTCTCTGACTCACGACCATTCCTTTTACTGTCCTAACTTTTGCTCTTCTGAATATGCCTATGTCCTACTTAGAACAGCCTTCCTCTTCTCCCATCCAAATCGCATGCATTCTTCATGGCCCTCCTGAGAAATCCCAGCTTCTCTGTAAACTTCCCTGACCCATCAAAATTGAGGATGTCTTTCTTCGTCTGCCTCAACTCCCATCACAAGGATGGTGCCTAACACACAAGCCCCAGATAGTACCATTCTTATTTCATGTGAACATACCTTGTTTATCTGACTACATGGTACCATGTTGTAAGGGGAAGTGTCTTAGTCCCTCCACACCCTTGTACCCAGCAGGCAATCCACAAATAGGTGACAGTGGTTTCTGGAAAGAGAAGAACCAGGACAGAAAGCAGGAAATCTGGACTCTAGTCTCCAGTGACCTTCAGCACTCTACCTGTGTAGATCTGAGTAAGATGAATCCATCTGTAAAATGAATGCTTTGGATCAGGATACAAGCTCATTGCTGAGATTCTTCCCAGAGCCAACACTTCATGGATTTCTGATAAAGAAGGTCCACGCCTTCTTGAAATCTCACTTTTCCTTATTTTCAGATCCCTTTGGTCCTACTCTTGGGCTGAGCAATAGAAGGAGGAGCTTTCAAATATGGCCCCTCAGTCTCTCCCTTAGCCTGAACCACTTCTGCAATAAGTTGCAATTCAACTGTGATGAATGGCCACAATGTGGATTTCACAGACTTAGCTGATTGAACTATTTCTTCGAAGCGGACTCTGTTTACCTAGCAAAGGCAAGCTATTTGGCACTGAAGGCCTTCTTACTGTTTTCCTTACCTTCATAGCTGCTTGTGGACTTCTCAGCAGTAAAGAATCCACCTGCCAATGCAGGAGAAGTCGGTGCAATCCTTGGGTCAGGAAGATTCCCTGGAGAAGGAAATGGCAACCCATTCCAGTATTCTTGCCTAAGAAATCCCATGGACAGAGGAGCATTGTGGGTTACAGTCCATGGGGTCTCAAAGACTTGGACATGACTGAAAAACTAAACAAGAACAACATAGCTGCTTGCAGCCACCCACAACTTTAATGCCAGCATCTTATTGACGAGAGTTTAATGAAGTCCAGAGTATCCACTTTCACAGATGGGCTCTTAAACAGAAACTAGCATTCAGTTCCTGCTGGTATTTCTAGAAACATTTCCATAATTATTGTTTTCAATTACAGATGCAAAGACATGGGGAGCTTTAAAAATCAAAGAGCCCATCTTTATCCAGAAAACAGGAGGAAACTAGACCATGGCAATGATACCTCTCACCTGCTGGTAGGACTGTCATAATAATTCTAATGACCAAAGAAGTAGTAAACTCATCCTCATCCCTAACTTGGGACCACATCTTAACACATGCACCGCATCTACCACACCCACTTCCTGGCTTCTTCATTATATCGTTTGAGGCAGGACACTGCACCGTGTCAAGATTTTACAGACATTAGTAAAATGTGCTGTGGTGGTGGAGATGGTGGTAATAGATTGTAAGAGGAATGTCTACACTAAATGGCCAGTTTTGTGCTGAGTCATTGCTCCTTTCCTCCCTAAGTAATAATAACAGCTGTCATTTATTGACCTACTCCAGTATTCTTGCCTGGAGAACCCCAGGGACAGGGGGGCCTGGTGGGCTGCCATCTATGGGGTCTCACAGAGTCGGACACGACTGAAGTGACTTAGCAGCAGCAGGAGGTACCAGACACTGGACTTAGCACTTTCCTGCACACATAGGTGGCCACAGTTGTCAGCCACTTCTAGAGACGGGAACTGAGGATTAGAGAGAGCTAAGAGTGCAATCTCACTGGGCTTCTCAGGTAACCCAGGCAGTAAAGGATCCACCTGCCAGTGAAGGAGATGTGGCTTCCATCCCTGGGTCGGGAAGATCCCCTGAAGTCGAAAATGCCAACCCTCTCCAGGACTCTCGCCTGGAGAAGCCCATGGACACAGGAGCCTGGTGAGCTACAATCCGTGGGGTCACAAAGCGTCAGACACGGCTGAGCACACCCGAGCCCAATCTTCACAGAATAGCAGGGTCAGAATTCAAAACCAATTCCCTGTGGCCCCAAACCCATGGTTGTAACCACTTTGAAACACATCCATACTCATATCTTCTTGGCTTCACAGGGTGTCCCAATCCATTCCTCTTGCTTGGAAAGCACAGCTGACTAGGATCACTCCATGCTTGTCTTTAGTTTCTTAGCTATTCCTGGGAATTTAGCAAGAAACTTGAGCCAAGGGCCCTCAAGGCCATTTAGGGATATGAAGTTTGATCTTTTCTTTATTTGAGAGGAAAGAGCAGTTCCCATCATTAATACCAACCTCTTCCCACTTCCCTGCTTAGTCCCTAGTGAAAAGGAAAGAGAACTGGTTATCTAGGAGGAAGGAGAACAAGGTCCCAACCGTCAGTATTAAATACCTTCTATCTGTTCAGCACCCTGTGCAGTGATAAGAGAAGGCGTGTCTGGGAGAGGCAGTGACTCATCCTTGGATGCTCTTTTGTCTGCAGGAGGAATGTGGCTGTTAACTGCTGAATAGCGGTCCTCTGGACAGGGAAGCCTGGCATGCTGCAGTCCATGGGGTCACAAAGAGTTGGACATGACTGAGCAACTGAACTGAACTGGAGAAGTCCTCCTCCGGAAAACCATCCACTCTACAGGATCACTGACACCCCTTCAGGCATCTCCATTTGGCTTCGTGACCCAGCTTCATGACTGAGATTCAAGCCGTTGTCCCTGGCCCAGCAACTGGGACCCATGCCAGTCCAGAGCTCGAACCTGGTCCCTGGGCCCGGGGTGATCTATGGTGCTCCGAGCTACCCTTTGATGAAGAAACCAGAAAACCAGATGGATTTCAGAAAGAATTTCTTGGTGCAAAATGGACAGTTAAACCTTATAGATGACCCCAGTCTCCCCACTTAACCTCCACTTCCTGGGTTAGTCCAAAACTGGGATTTAAAGCCTAAGCATGCATGCCAAGTTGCTTTAGTCATGTCCAACTATTTGCAAGCTGCGGACTATAGCCTACCAGTTTCCTCTGTCCATGGGATTCTCCAGGCAAGAATACTGGAATGAGTTGCCATGCTCTCCTCCAGGGGATCTTCCCAACCCAGGGATTGAAAATGCATCTCTGTGTCTCTTGCATTGGCAGGTGGGTTCTTTACCACTAGAGCCACCTGGGAACTGAAAAAAAGCCAGAGCAGAGGCTTTCATTATACCTGCCAAGACCTGGGCTCTAAAGACCTTTGATCAGAGCTCTTGGTTTGATGAGTTATCAGGGCTAACAGCCAAGTGACTCTCAAATTCCTGTTCAAGTACTTCCCCCTGGGTGTATAGCACCTTAGGACTCTTAGAAGGTTAGTGAGGCAGGATCTGGGCATTTCTGGGTGTCTCCCTCACCCCCACACCATCACCCTTAACCATTGGCCAGGGTCCCCATGACATCCCAACCTCACACTCAGGACAGTTGTGTGGGGAAATGGGGTTTTAATTGTCTAAGCCAAAAAGCAATTCAGGAAAGTGAGGATGTTTTATGGAGTACTTCAGTCTGTTTATTGCACTCATATTTTCCTTTTCTATGTATGTGCAAGGGTGATCTATGATTTTTTTAAGCCTATGTATAAAAGAAACCAAAAAGAGTATTTTTAATGCAATACAATAAGAATTCCAAGGAATGGGCAGAGACCACCTTTAAATCATAATTCGGCCCCAAATCAGACAGCTGGTCAAGGACAAAGCCAAGACGGGAATCAGGACACCCAGTCCCGAGGTGGCTGTGCTATAGCTCCCATCCACTGGGCTCCATAGTAAGTGTCACTCAAACGCTTGGAGTTCTGCCAAAGCCGGCCCGCCCATGGCACCCAGCCCTCAGCAGAGGGGGTGAGAAGTGTCTCTGAGTGCTTCCTCCTCCCTGAGTCAAGCGCTCTCTTTCCTCCTCCCTGAGCAACCACTCAAGGCAACTGGGGAGAAGTGGCCCGGCTGGCCTGTGGCCGCAGAGGATGCCGGCTCAGCCCCTGGAGCCCTGCCTCGGGCCTCCTCCCTGTTCCCACACTCTTTTCCAGGAAGGTGTGAGTCTCAAGCTGCACTCAGGCTTGGCAGAGTGGGCAGAACTCACCTGGGCAAACAAAAAAGAAGGCAGAGAAGAGCACTCAAGCCTAGAACCATGTGGATGCCTTCCAGAGAGGAATGAAAGGCCAAAATATCTAGGGTGGAGCTGGAGGACTGCTAGGACTTCAGCCAAGGTCAGGCTTGAACTTGGCTGCACTCTTAGGACCCAGGACATGAACCCCTGGCTGTGGCTGTAACTGACATCTTAGGACCCTCCCTGGGCTGCTGTCACGAAAATCTTTGGAAATCTTAACCTGCTTTGGGGGCAGTTTAAGGACCATGAGGGAAGGGGGACAGATATTGCATTGGAACCTTGTGCTTGTCTGGAAAGACAGGCTGAATTAGAAAGTGGTCAGAGTGAAGAAGTCTGGACTTTAGGCCCATCGTTCAGTCATGCTCTTGCCTAGAATATCCCATGGACAGAGGAGCCTGGTAGGCTACAGTCCATGGGGTCGTGAAGAGTCAGACACGATTGAGCAATGTCACTTTCACTTTTCACTTTCGTGCATTGGAGAAGGAAATGGTAACCCACTCCAATGTTCTTGCCTGGAGAATCCCAGGGACAGAGGAGCCTGGTGGGCTGCCATCTATGGTGTTACACAGTCAGACACAACTGACGCGACTTAGCAGCAGCAGTCGCTCAGCCATGTCCAATTCTCTGTGGCCCCGTGAACTGTAATCTGCCAGGCTCCTCTGTCCATGGGATTTCCCAGGCAAGAACACGGGGGTGGGTTTCCATTTCCTCCTCCAGGGGGTCTTCCCGATCTAGGGGTTGAACCCAAAGCTCTCGTGTCTCCTGCATTGTCAGGCAGGTTCTTTAGCACTAGCACCGTCATTCAGAGAGCCTGGTAATCAGACCTTCAAAGCCATGGGAACAGCAATGAGGAAGGATCACGAATTCTGCAAATAGTCCTAAAAGCCAGCCTCAGCTTCACCATTTATCTGCCATATGGTCTTGAGGAACGTAACCTGCCATGAACCTCAGCTTCTTCATTTGAATATGGGGATTAAAAATAAACACTTGAAAGGGGTGTTGGAGGACAAAAAAATGAAATAATATAAAGTACTTGGCTCATAGCAGGTGCTCCCAAAATATTTGTTCTTTCTCCTAAATATTGAAGATTCCACCAGTGTTATGTTTTTAAACATCTTTTTAAACAATAGAAACCATTGTGAAGTTGTCGGGCATTTGGCCCCAGAAACTGTGAGACTTGCAAGATATAATTGGATATCATTTAATAACTGTGTAGATTGTGTGGTCCCAGTGGTCAGGAATAATATGCAAAGAAGATAGAATTCCATCAGCATCAAAAGTCATTGGCCCTAAATGGGAAAAAAATTAATATATCCTAGAAAAGGAAAATGAAATCAAGTTGTGTAGCAGTCTGAGTTGGTTGCAGGTTTCCACAACTAGATGAGACTTTAGTGGAGTAAAATGAATGCAAATTCTCAATACCCTGGACATGGCAGGTCCCAAAAAACAGGGTAGGTGCCAGTGGTAAGTAGTCATATGGCCATACTAGTCTGTACTAGTCTATTTATAAGACCAATATTTTGTAGTATTACAAAGTTCCTGGTATGGGCTACAGATGGAGCTGGCAAGAATCCAGGCTAAAATTCTAGCTAAAATCTCCAAAGAGTGGGCTAGTCACTCAGTCGTGCCTGACTCCTTGTGACCCCATGGACTGTAGCCCACCAGGCTCCTCTGTCCATAGAATTCTCCAGGCAAGAATACTGGAGTAGGTAGCCATTCCCTTCTTCAGGAGATCTTCCCGATCCAGGGATCAAATCTGGGCCTCCCACTTAATTATTTGGAGTGGCATTATTATTTCCTTAGTAGGTAAGCATATTTGAGGGCTTCTCTGGTGGCTCAGATGGTAAAGAATCTGCTTACAATGTGAGAGACCTGGGTTCAATTCCTGGGAAGATCCCCTAGAGAGGGAACGGCTAACCACTCCAGTATTCTTGTCTGGAGCAAAGAGTCAGACACAGCTGAACAACTAATACACAGAGACACTCACACACACACACACACACACACACACACACACACAAGCATCTTTTAACTCTGGGAAGATTAAGAATTAAGAATAGAAATATTTAATAGAAGCAAGCTCAGAACGTTCATATTTATTCATTAAGAAAATATCTATGCTTATTTGGTAGAATAAGTATTTGCAATATTCAAGAGAATTTGCTTGAACAATTATAAAGTATACCTACACTGAAAGTTCCAGTTTTCAATGTATGGTTAATTGATTTAGACATATATTTAAGTTTAACTTTTCTAAGTTTATATACAGTTTTGAAACAGAGTACTTAAGAATCCCCATATATGTTTGTTTTATTAAATTTATAAGAATTACTTATAATTTTGAAAGTTTATTTTGTTAAGATACTGAAGGACTTCAAAATCAATTTAAAATATTCAATGTATACATGCACCTTTAAAAGCTTAGAGGCATTTATGTCTACAACTGGGCCCAATTATTAATCAAACGCCTCCTTAAGAGTAATTGACAGTATTTGATAACTTTATAAATATAAGATTTGTAAACTGAACTTTAAAATAAAACTAAGTATATGACTTTATAAATGTTATAGTAGCTATGCTGTGCTTATAGTCATTGTCATGTCCAACTCTTTGAGACCCCATGGACTGTAGCCCACCAGGCTCCTCTGTCCATGGGGATTCTCCGGGCAAGAATACTGGAGTGAGTTGCCATGTCCTCCTCCAGGGAATCTTCCTGACCCAGGGACTGAACCCCAGTCTCCCCACATTGCAGGCAGATTCTTTACCAGCTGAGCCACAAGGGAAGCCCAAGATTGGAGTGAGTAGCCTATCCCTTTTCCAGGGGATCATCCCAACCCAGGAATCAAACTGGGATCTCCTGCATTGCAGGCAGGTTCTTTACCAACTGAGCTACCAGAGAAGCCCATATTGTAACTATGTAACATTAATAAATTAGATGTTAATTTAAAAGAAAAACAAACAAACAAAGAGCCCTCTGAATAACGTTTTCTATTTATAAAATCTGTTTGTGAGGGGAAGAAACCTTCCATTAGGGGAAAAAGATAAAACATTAAGAAATAAATTGCAGTAAGTAAAGCAGATAGTCTAATTGAAAAAGGGGTATCACTTGCATCCATCCTACTGGTCTACCTCTTGGCTCCTCTCTCAGCTCTGCACGCGAATCCCGCCATCCTGTCCCCATCCTCTTACAGCCCACTCTCCACCCAGTCCCCATGTATCTCCAGGGCAGGTTGGGAGGAATGTACCCCAAATATATCACCAGCTCTGCATCCACACAGACCTGAGTCTGAATAACAATTTATGCAAACTTAGGGAGTGTCTCTGGACCCTGAGGTTCAACTCTCTCATTTCTGCAGCAGAATTTTTAAATGCCTACTCAGAGGATTGTAGGGGCTTCCCACAGTGGTAAAGAATCCTCCTGCCAATTCAGGAGAGGCAAGAGATGCAGGTTCGATCCCTGGGTCAGAAAGACCCTCTGGAGAAGGGCATGGCAACCCACTCCAGTAATTCTTGCCTGGAGAATTTCATGGACAGAGGAGCCTGGCTGGCTACACAGTCCAAAGGTCATGAAGAGTCAGACCTGACTGAGCATGCAGGCACACAGCTCAGTGTGCAGATGGTTATTAAGAAAAATAAATGTTATCTGTGTTTTATCAGTTCTCACCACCAGCCACTGAGGGTGTGATTGCCAACAAGACACACCTCAGCCATGGAGAACAGCTAAGGGGAGAGTTGCACTGTGAACAGGTCTGACCGGTGCCTTGCTGATCCTGCACCTCACACGTGAAAGAAATCAATGGGGCCATGGATGTCAGAAAGTTCTGGGCTAGAGAGTGGCACTGCCGTCTACTAGCTGTCCAACCATGGGCTCAGCGTCAGCATCCTTTTCTGTAAATGGAGAAAGGCGACCACCATGGAGAGCAGTTGAGGGCATCCAAGGCTGTGTGTGCCCACATGAGGCTCAGCGCCCAGCATACATGGGAGAACCCCAGCTTATTGCATATACTACATGGTCATGGCTGGCTCTTCCCAGCACCATGTCCCTGCATATAAACCCCAGAGGGCATGGCTGACACCAGGTCAGCATTGTGTCAACCTCTGAGGACAGGGAGAACTTTGGCATTGCTGCTGGCCAGGAAGCCTGGCGTTCCCTCCTGTACCCATGGCCCTGGCTGACCCCAAGGAACTGGCCATTGGTCTGGAACAAATAAACCACATCTGGTTCTACTCAAAGTTTCTCTCCCTTTCACCTCCTTAAAAGGTAAAACAAAATGCCTCATCCATATTTGCCCACTGCTCACCCCAGTTCCTTTTCTTTCGGAATTTTCTAATGGAGATGCTGGTTTGTGACCCTCCTGTCTGCACTTCATTTTCCTGGATACTTCAAACTCCTCATCCACCACGTGCAAGGGGCTGCTCTTTGGCCTAAGGGTGGGCGATGGGTTTTAAGGAGTAATGTGACAGGTGTCCAGTCCAGAACTCACACCAAATCCCAGCAAGGTACTCTCCAGCAAAGATACTCCTTCTTAGAGCTCCCATTCTCAGGCACAATCTTCTCACTCAAGCAACTAAATGTTGAAACATGAGACTTGAGGAACAAAATTCTCAGCAGTCTTTTGTGTCAGAAACATCTTGCCAAGTGTCCCAAGGGGAAGGCAAGGCCCCAGATCATGAAGCTACTTGGACACAGCTGGCCCCTAACTTTCCATCCTTTCTCCTCCTCTCTTCCCTCTTATCCACAGAAGGAGTGATCCAATCCCATGCCCAGAAAGGCTGCCCTGGTCCTCTGAACCCTCTGAGCCAGGAAACCATTTCTTCTGTCCAAAGGAAGGTCTTACCTTGGACCTTTGTTTTGCTGTCTGCTTCCAATCACTCCTCTAGCAACTTTACCCAGAATTTCCTCTAAGGAAATTCCCTCTCCACTTTCAGTCCAGGGGAAACTGACTCCACCCTAGCTGCCAGGGTGAGCCTGGCCAAGGAGAGTGTCTTAGTCAGCTCAGAGTTCCATAAAGAAATACCACAGATGGAGTGGCCACAGTGATAGGAACTTATTTTTTACAGTTCTGGAGGCTGGGATGTCCAAGATGAAAGTGCTGGGCAAGTTGGTTCCCAGTAAGGGCTCTCCTCCAGCCTTGCAGATGGCCACCTTCTCATCATGTCCTCACCAAGCAGAAAAAAGGGGGGAGCTCTATGGACTCTTATTTTAAGGGCAGTAATCTCATCACCAGGGCCCCACTCACCCTCATCACCTCATCTAAACTCTACCTCCTAAAGGCTCCCATCCCCAAATGTCATCATATTGGGGGTTCAATGCTTCAACATATGAGTGAGGGAGGGCAATTTAGTCCATAATAGAGAACCTCTAGGAACTTAAAGGAAATCAACACTAAATATTCAAGGACTGATGCAAAGCTGAAGCCCCGATATTTTGTCCACTCGATGCAAAGAGCCAAGTCATTGGAAAAGATCCTGATTCTGAGAAAGATTGAGGCCAGGAGGAGAAGGGGATGACAGAGGATGAGATGGTTGAATGGCATCACCAACTCATTGGATATGATTTTGAGCAAACTCTGGGAGGAAATATTCTTCAGGTATTTGAAAATTATTATTTGACTAAGCAAAGAATATTTGTGGGGAATAATATTTGTGGGGACTTCCCTGGCGGTCCAGTGGGTAAAACTCAGCATTCCCAATACAGGGGGCTGGGTTCAATCCCTGGTCAAGGAACTAGATCTTGCATGCCATAACTAAGACCTGGCACAGCCAAATAAATATTTTTTAAAAAAGAATATTTGCTGCCGTTGCCATTGCCTGGCACCACTGTGATTGTCCCAAGAAGTCAAAATGAACCAAACTCAGCTCTGTGCACGGAGCAATGTGTTGAAGTCCAAGAATCAGAGGAGATGCAGTCGTAAAGACACTGCAGCTGTCAGCAGGAAGTGCATCATTCAACGCTAACAACCCCCGTACACAGAAAGTACTGCAGAGTAAGTCGAGGATGACAGACACCTGTGTGCATGCCACCACCTCCGCGTCCACGCCTCTCTGCCCACAGCCAACATGAGGCTCCAGCATCCTGCCCAGCGGAGCAGGCAGGCAGCCGCCGCTGTGCTTCCCATGGTGACATCACCCAGGAGTGCAAACTGCAGAACATCCCAGCTCAAAAGTTCAGGAGAGAGATCAACTGGAACCACAGTACTTAAGGAAGTGGCTCAGCTGGAAAAGGATCTACCTGCAATACGAGAGACCCGGGTTCAGTCCCTGGATTGGGAAGATTCCCCTGGAGGAGAGCATGACAACCCACTTCAGTCTTGTTGCCAGGAGATGCCCCATGGACAGAGGAGCCTGGCAGGCTACAGTCCACGGGGTCACAAAGAACTGGACACGACTGAGCGACTAAGCTCACACACAACAGAAAAGAAGCTTGAAAGGGCCCTGAAGGATGAGCGACACACTTGTGGGAAAGGCATACACTCCCAGGCCCCACCCCAGATCTACTGAGTTAGACACTCTTGCTCCAACAGGCCTTCCTGAACAGGTGGTGCTGATGTGCACCAGCAGGTGAGAACTGCTGGACTTGGCCCGCCCCTTCTCCAGCTGCTTTCTATCACCTGTCACTCACGGCATCCTCAGAGCTGCCCTGTGCAAGGCACAGACCACCTGAACCTGACCCTACTCATGCGGGAGAGTAGTTCCTCTAGGGCTCACCCAGGGCCACCTGCCGAGGCTCAGTGGAGCCTGGGCTACGGCCAGGTCTCCAGGGGCCAGAGCAGTGCTGCTTCCAGCAGCCCAGATAAGAGAGCACATGGTAACATGAGTCCTCCAGCCCTCAGGCTGCCAACCTCCCCTCTCACCTTCCCAAGGAGTTGTCCAGCCTCCTGAAACAGGCTGGGAACAAAAGGGGTGAGGACAGCTGCCTGACAGAAGAAAGGCGAAGTGTCCTTTGAGGGCGCACACGCACATTCACACCTGAAGGACAGAAAGTGATCATCACAGCTAGCACCCACCCCCATCAGCCCCCAGGAGCCGAAGCCTCCACTCATCAGATGCCACGGCCCTGATGCAGAAACTCAGCCTCCAATGAGCTCCAGGAACAGAGCCACAAGCGCCAGTCCAGGATCCAACTCCTTGTGCCAAACCCTCTTGGGCAAAGCGACCAGAGTTTAAAGAGAAACCAGCTGCCATCCCAGGCCAAGGTGATGGGTCAGCAGGGGGAATGGCAAGGGCATGGCTTTGGAGCCTGCACAGCGTTTGAAATCGATGCTCCTGTTGACAAGCACTGCAAACCACATTCCTCACCTTCTCTGAGACCGTCTCTTCCCATGCGAAGCAGGGACGACACTGGTGGTCAGGACTAAGTGAAATAACACATGCAGAGGTCCTGGCAGGGGCCTGGCCCTTCCCTTCCTCCATCCCTCCCAGGGGAAGTCCTCTCACTCCATCTCCATGGCTCAAGGAAGAGGATGCCAGAGCTGCCAATGAACCAGGATAAACTCTGCCCGGGGCAGAGGATAGCTTCTACAAGTCCCTTCTTGAATTAGATCGTAAGTCTGTGTTAGGTTGAAACTGTATTTGTGGGCTGTCAGGAGGGGCTTTTACCCAGTGTTCAGCACTCAGCATGAACAGTAATGAACAGCTGTATGACTTGGCCTTCCCAGGTGGCTCAGTGGTAAAGAATTTGCCTGCAATGCAGGAGTCACAGATTTGATCCCTGGGCTGAGAAGATCCCCTGGAGAAGGGAATACCCATTCCAATATTCTTGCCTGGAGCAACCCCATGAATAGAGAAGCCTGATCAGCTACAGTCTATGGGGTCGCAAAGGGTCGGACATGACTGAACAAGCATGCATATTACTTATGAAACACTGAGCATGAAGAAATTCATCAGGAATTCTCCAAAACCCCCCAGTTATCTCAAATTAATCAGTAATTCTCGGGAATCACTAATTCTCTGGCAACTACACACACACAGGCCCAATCCAGCCAAGTGCTTGTTTGTGTAAATAAAGTTTTATTGGAACACAGCCATGCTCATTTATCCACAGATTATCCATGGTTGCTTTCACACTACAAAGCTAAGCTGGACTGCAAAGTCTAAAACATTCATTATCTGGCCATTTACAGAGTTTACCAACCCCTGTTCTAAAAGAAAGTATACGGAAAGCCAACAGTTGCGATTTGAGTTCTCCAAGATGTGGACTCTGAGAAGAGTGTAGAGCTCAGGATGTTAAACAGGGAACGTGTCTGGGACCCTGGCCTCTGGAAGGAGAGGAAGGAAGCAGAAGAGGGCACAGCAAGGGGTCAGGTGGCAATGCAAGCCCTGCAGCCTCGGCCAGCTCTACAGGGAATCCTGGAGCAAACAGCCCCGCAGAGGGGTCCTGAACTGGCCAAAATAGCTCTGCATTTGCACTCTGCCTTGGTCAGTTATTGGAATCGGGCCACCCCAGAAGGGCGTGATGCCAGGCAGGGCAGCTCCTAAGGGGCTGAGTGCTCCGGGCTGTCTGCTGACAACACGCCCGTGCCCGGGTAACAAGTCCTCCCTCCATGGGGACCTGGCACTGCATTCTGTGCCCACCCCACTCTACACTTTCCCTCATCACCTTCCTGCCATGCATCCACCTCAACATCACTGAGTCATTTGAACCCCCCAGGGATGTGGTGCATCCTCAGTGACACCAAGGTCCAAGTGGACTCCCCGCTTTCCGAATGATGGAGGGACTTCCCTGGTGTCCAGCGCTTAAGCTTTCTCCTTCCAGTGCAGGGGGCGGGGGTTCCATCCTGCCCAGGGAATAAGGTCCCACAGGCCTCATGGCCATAAAACCAAAACACAAAGCAGAAGCAATATTGTAACATTCAATAAAGCCTTTAAAAATGGTCCACATGAAAAAATCTTTTAAAAAAGATAACAACTAAGATATCATCTTCAGTGTATTTTCAGTAACATTCTTGAAAAACTGTATGTCCATAAACTTTCTTGGAAATCATATATAAACATAGGAATGCCATTCTCCAGAAAAGTGGACTTTCTATTTCTATCAGAATAACACTAAGACTTTTTTGATAAAATTATTGGTGAGATCTGAGATATGTAATATAAATATATGATAGAAAATATGAAAGCTATAAATGACAGATGAAATGCAAAAGCTTGCTACTCTTGGTGCAGTAGCAACAGATTTTGAATCTAAAGACCTGTGTTCAGTTCCTCACACACTTCTCATGTGGACAATCCCTTCACCCTCCAGGGTTTACTTGTCTGTAAGATGAGACCACAGTATTGTACCCATGTCTACCCACAGGGTGGTCACAGAATCAGATGAAATGATGTGCATGAAACAGTGGCAAAATCTCTAATGTGCTCCAAAAACATCTCATTATCTATGCTGGTATTCTGACATCTCAATCTCCATCTCAAAGTTCTTAAAGTTACATATTCAAGTATCTAATAGTACTAATTCTTTTTTCTGGTCTTACCAAGTATTATATATCACAAACATGTGTCATATGCAAAAAAGAAAACAAGTATTTTTAAATAGTTTGTTCATTACTTACAAACATGTACACACACATGCACACACACGCACACACACATATACACAAACACCAGCCTCCTACACTATTTCCATCCTGAAACTATCTCAGTGAATAGACAGGTGTGAATATAAACAACTCTTGGCAAAGGATGTTGGAGACAATGTCAGTGGACATTCAAAGTCCCATCTCCTCCATGGTTGTAGAACTCTTATGAATATCTAAGTCAATAAATCATACGGTTTAGGCGAATTGTATTGTATGAAATTATATCTTGATTAAGACAATTTTTTTAAACTCCCACCTTCTCCCAGTTCTGCTACCAAGAGATCTCACCACTCTCCGGGAGCCTACTGATTGGGCTAGAACTCTGGAACTCTGTCCCACCACCATTCCCTGCTGTAAGAAACCCCAGATTCTCCAGCCTGGGCAGCTGGTAGAAAGATGATCCCACAAGTGATACCAGTTGTGCAATCTGCTTAATAAGACCTGTAACTTCCACTGGACAAAACGCACTCCCTCTGTTGAGACTCACCCCTCTGTGCTCTGTGTGATGCTGGGAGGTCTGCTCCAATCTGCAGCCCAGGTCAGCCCTGGCTGACATCTGTGGGAGCCCACGTGGGAGCTGGGGCTTCTTCCGGGAGAGCCTGGGGTGCCCCACACCCCATCTTCCCACAGAGGTCTTTCTGCAACCCTCAGTGCTTCTGAAACAGCACCGGGTGGTGGAGGGGGCGGTTCTAGTGTGGTCAAGCAGACAGCCCTCTCTTCTTCCACACCAAGTGGACTTGATTTCTGCCCCTTCAGGGATGGGAGCAACAAGTTTTTGCGCCCCACCCCCAACCAAAAAAAGAAGAAATCAAGACAGAAAATTTACTTCTTCCCTCAGCCGCAGGTTCCTGGCTTGATTTATGTTACTTACATAACAGTGATATCATGTGTTAGAACAGCACAGAGGGTGTCAGGAAAGGCCAAGGATGCCAGCCTGGACGTGGCCCCCTCGAGTTCAGACATCACAGAGGAGCGACGGAGGGGTGTGTGGGAGTTAGGAACGTTTCTGATTCCAGGCTCTGACCCTGCCGTTGTCCCCACAGATAGGAAACTCGGCCTGACAACGCTGCAAGAGGGGCTTTGAGACAGAAGGAAAGGCAGGCATGCTTCCTGGGACCTTTGGGATCCTCAAACCCTTTGAAAGTCCATCTGACAAATTCATCTTTGAGGAGGAAAACAAATTCACAGCACAGAGAGTTCAACTCCGGGCTGAATACCCAGTGCCCATCCCACTATCCACACCCCCTACAAGATGATGGGGCTTGTGGCTTTTGCCTCCCCAGCTTTCTAAACCTTGCCACTTTCACCCTCAGGGAACTGCTTTTTCCATAACTGTTAGTTTATTCTGGCTTTTTCTTGACGAAAGCTGCTCTCCCTCCATTTCTGGATGACATCTCATGACCTGAATCAGTAGAAAACATTAGCTTTGCCCTCTGACTCTGAAAACCTGGCCACAAAGTCAGATTCTCTGCAGATCCCTCCAGCATGAGACTCCTTGTACTCTGCTCCCTGCCACACACCACCGCCCCACACAGACGCTCCCAAGGGAAGGCTGGGCCTTGCAAGTATTTCACACGGAGCCTCTGCAGGCCTCTTTCCTGCTCTAAATCTCTACAGTTTCTCATGCTCTCACCCCTTTGCTCTCTTTCCTACCTTTTTATCACATTGTATCCAACCACTGTCTCTTTTATTAGGTACTGAGACAGCTAACATCCAATAAATATTGAAAAATGGGGTGACTATGAATGATGCCTTCCCATCTTTTTCTTTTTCATTCTTTCTTCTTTGCATTGTCCTCATTGCTGACTCCACATTCTGTGGATTTCCAGTCAAGATCTCTACCTGCTCCCTGAGACTTTGCAACGTACCTCTTACCTGTCCCATGTAAACCCCCTTTCTATCAAAAAGGTCTCATACAGGATGAACTTCATTGCTCCCACACTGATGTGAGCTCCTGTTTTCTTTCAATACATAGTAAATATGTATTGACTACCGATTGTGTTCTAGCAGCTGTCCTAACAAAATAGATATTTTAAAAAGCCCTCAGTTCAATAGAGGTGACATTCCAGTGGTGGAAAACCAACAATAAGCAAAGAGATAAATCAGTAAACAATATGCTTAGTAGAAAATAAAGCAGAGTCTCGGAACAGAATGATGGGGAGTTGTTTGGCTAAGCCTTTCCCAAGCCTTAATGAAAACAGTCACTTGTGGGACTTCCCTGGTGGTTCAGTGGTTAAGAATCTGCCTTGCAATGCAGAGGACATGGGTTTGATCCCTGGTCAGGGAACTAAGATCCCACGTGCTGTGGAGCAACTAAGCTCATGTGCTGCAACAAAAGATCCCACAGGTCACAACCAAGACCCAACCCAGCCAAATAAAAAGATTACTGTCTTTTTTTTTTTAAGAGTCACTTTGTCTTCATGTTTATCAAAGCCTCTTGATCTTTGATGATGGATGTTTGATGATGCATTGAAAGAGCAGATCCACAACCAACACTCCAAAGGGAAGAGAAATGGTGTCTACCTCACTAGCATCAAACCAGACAGATGATCCTTGTGAGGACCCTGATGCAGAATCTGCAACACAAAGGTACTAAATAAATAGCAGCCAAAAAAATGTTTTAAAAAGGGAAGGAGGGGGTGCAGCCATGGGCAAAAGCCGTCTCATTTGCTCTAGTTTTAGTTTACTCTGCATATTATCTGTGCTTTAATCAGGCAGCCCACTGCTTTAACAAGCAACTGACCCTCAGACTGACAAGCTGCTCTTGGCTGAAAGTGACATGATAGATACATGGGACAGTTCAGAGAGGATCGCAGGCTGAACTTGACAGTAGTCGGGAGGGCTGACTTTCCTCCCTGGGGCAACTCCTCACTCACTGGTCATCTGTTGTTGATGTTTAGTCGATAAGTTGTGTCTGATTCTTTGCGACCCCATGGACTGTGGCTCGCCAGGCTCCTCTGTCCGTGGGATTTCCCAAGCAAGAAACTGGACTGGGTTGCCCTTTCCTTCTCCAGGGGATCTTCCTGACCCAGGGATTGAACTTGCATCTCCTGCACTGCAGGCAGACTTTTTTACTGTCTCAACCACCAGGGAAGTCCATGGTTCAGACTGAGATGTTGAGATATTAAATACTCTGTTTGGGCATATAAATTGAGTATAACTCTAAGAATTATTGGGCTTCCCAGGTGGCACTTGTGGTAAAGAACCACCTGCCAATGCAAGGACATAAGAGACTCGAGTTCAATCCCTGGGTCAGAAAGATCCCCTGGAGAAGAAAGGAATGACAACCCACTCTAGTATTCTTGCCTGGAGAATCCCATGGACAGAGGAGCTTGGTGGGCTATGGATCACAAGTTCTCACAGAGTCATACACAACTGAGAATTATTGATCGGTAACATTAGATATTTTCTTCTAAAACTAGATTTAAGCTGTCTCATAAAAAAATAAAACATTTAATTTACCCATGGGAAAAAGCAGAAAGACAACAGTCTGGAGAAGCAACAAGAGGGAGCAGAAGTGGAGCCCTGCCTCAGAGCCAGAGACCATCTGACTGCCTGCCTGGAATGGGAGGGTTTGGGGGATCATTTCCTTAAAGGTTCCCAAGAATTACTTGAGGAGGAAAACCTAAGGAAATACTGACCCCTTTGATGGCAATGGGATGAAATGGATTCTTAGATGACTGTCATTTGGGCATTAACAACTTTTTTTTAGATGAGTAGGATGGTGGGGGGATGGCAAGGAGGTCCAAGAGGGAGGGGATATATGAATACATGTGGCTGATTCACTTTGCTGTACAGCAGAAACCAATACAGCATTGTAAAGCAATTACATCCCAATTACAAAAAAAAAAAAAAGATGGGAGAAATTCTTTTTCATAGCTTCCCTGAGGGACGGTGCCCACAGCTCCCTCCCCAGCATCTCCCTCCATCCCCAGATGCAGGCATTGGTAACTTCTGAAGGCTGGAGAAGAAGGGAGCACCTTAAGTACCAATGGTTCCTGATACTCTGCACTTCTCTCTCCAGCATCCTTCCTTTCCCTTTCTCACGAGAACAAGAGAAATCAAAGATCTACTAATTTAGAATCTGTACCACCATGTAAATTTGGAAAACTCAGCAGTGGCCACAGGACTGGAAAAGGTCAGTTTTCATTCTAATCCCAAAGAAAGGCAATGCCAAAGAATGTTCAAACTACTGCACCATTGCTCTCATCTCACATGCTAGTAAAGTAATGCTCAAAATTCTCCAAGCCAGGCTTCAACAATACGTGAACCATGAACTTCCAGCTGGATTTCGAAAACACAGAGGAATCAGAGATCAAATTGCCAACATCCATTGGATCATCAAAACAGCAAGAGAGTTCCAGAAAAACATCTATTTCTGTTTTATTGACTACTATTGACTATACCAAAGCCTTTGACTGTGTGGATCACAACCAACTGTGGGAAATTCTGAAAGAGATAGGAATACCAGACCACCTGACCTGCCTCTTGAGAAACCTGTATGTAGGTCAGGAAGCAGCAGTTAGAACTGGACATGGAACAACAGACTGGTTCCAAATAGGAAAAGGAGTACGTCAAGGCTGTATATGATCACCCTGCTTATTTAACTTCTATGCAGAGTACATCATGAGAAATGCTGAGGTGGATGAAGCACAAGCTGAAATCAAGATTGCCAGGAGAAATATCAATAACCTCTGATACACAGATGACACCACCCTTATGCCAGAAAGCAAAGAAGAATTGAAGAGCCTCTTGATGAAAGTGAAAGAGGAAAGTGAAAAAGTAAGCTTAAAGCTCAACATTCAGAAAACTAAGATCATGGCATCTGGTCCCATCACTTCATGGCAAATAGGAAAACAGTGGAAACAGTGACAGACTTTATTTTTTTGAGCTCCAAAATTACTGTAGATGGTGATTGCAGCCATGAAACTAAAAGACACTTACTCCTTAAAAGAAAAGTTATGACCAATCTAGACAGCATATTAAAAAGCAGATACATTACTTTGCCAACAAAGGCCCATCTAGTTAATGTATGGTTTTTCCAGTAGTCATGTATGGATGTGAGAGTTGGACTATAAAGAAAGCTGAGCGCTGAAGAACTGATGCTTTTGAACTGTGGTGCTGGAGAAGACTCTTGAGAGTCCCTTGGACTGCAAAGAGATCCAACCAGTCCATCCTAAAGGAAATCAGTCCTGAATATTCATTGGAAGGACTGCTGCTGAAGCTGAAACTCCAATATTTTGGCCACCTGATGTGAAAAACTAACTCTTTTGAAAAAAAACCCTGATGCTGGGAAAGATTGAAGGCAGGAGGAGAAGGGGACCACAGAGGATGAGGTGGCTGGATGGCTTCACCAACTCAATGGACATGAACATGAGTGTGAGTAGGCTCCAGGAGTTGATGATGAACAGAGAAGCCTGGCGTGCTGCAGTCCATGGGGTCGCAAAGAGTCGAACACGACTGAGCGACTGAACCGAACTGAACTGTACTGAACCACCATGTCTTATGCTCTGTAGGTGTTTGTTAAATATTTATTGAGTGAATGGAAGAAAGAGACCAACCTCCATCACCAAATACAAAATTAGCCACCTACAGAATAAGAAGGCATGAAAAGGAGAAAGAGGAATTTCATTCAAAGAGCTATTCAGTTTTTGTTCTAGCATTTCTCAGGGGTCCTGATAACCATTCATTTCTTGGTATGTAAACAGAAGTGGAAGCATAGAGGGTGAAGGAAGAAAACAGGTGTCGAATATGCATGACAATACTGGTCAAAAGAAGTAAAAGGGACTTTGTCTTTCGCTTTTTTTTAATTATAAGAATCTTCAACTTTTATCATGTTAATGTATACCCCGGGAAGGTATACTATAGACTACACAGAGTGGTGTTTTCATTTGTATTTAATTACAAGCTACTTTTGGAGAAGAATCTTAATCTTACAAGATCATGTTTCTTGGCTGGATGGTTCCTTGGAACACACTTTGGGAAACACTGGTTTAGTATCATTTGGATTTCCTTTTGGCTCTGAATCATGTGGCTTTTCCTGGACATCAATAGCTCTCAGACAAAGAGAACTCTGTATCCTGTACTCGTTCTCCTCATAAAGCATCTTATGTATGTGTAAATCACTGAATGTTCCCAAACATCCTCTGGACTTCTGCATCCCAACTTCAGTTCAGGCCTGGACCCCAAGCCAACCCACCACAGTCTTCTCAGAGACCATAGTTCTTTTCCAAGCATCTTACAGAGTCCCTCAACTTTACAACCTATAAAATGGGTTGTTATGTACCCATTTATGCATCAGAAAATCACACACTGAGTACTTCTTGTGTGCAAGGCACTGGGCGGGGGCGGGGGGTGTGGTGGGGTGGAAATAATTGCATGACAGGGATCCTGCCTAAGGAGTATATAGTTTGCAAATAAGTGTCACATCAAATGAATAAGCTTGGGAATGAAATAAACATGATTCTGTGGTCTTGGATGGTTACTCAACCTTTCTACCAGTATCACAACTGTAAATTGGAGGTAATTGGGACCTCCCTGGTGGTCCAGTGGTTAAGAATCTGCCTTCCAAAGCACAGGTTGCTGCTGCTGCTGCTAAGTCACTCAGTCATGTCTGACTCTTTGCAACCCCATAGACTGTAGCCCACCAAGCTCCTCGGTCCATGGGATTCCCCAGGCAAGAATACTGGAGTGGGTTGCCATGTCCTTGGTCAGGGAAGTAAGATCCCACATGCCATGCAGGGCAACCAAAAAAGCAAATAACAACAAATAAAATGGAGATACTGGTATCTCTCTCCACCTTTGCGTGTTGATCGAATATAATGAAGGATGCAGAAGTATCCAGGACAGAGAAACCATAGCACTGGAACCTCAGTAGCATTAATAATATGAGAAACTTTAGAACCTACACAGCAGTCTCTCCCAGAAGGAGGTTCATCCTCAACTGCTTCACAGAAACCTCTAGAAGCCTGTCAATCGCTGACCCACGGGCTGGGGAAACGGTGCTCGCTGCCTGGCCCTCTGTGCACCCTCTGTGCACAGCTTGTTAGCTAGGGCAGTCGTGACCCAAGGAGAATCCCCAGAGCCAAGTCTGGCTGGCTGGTCTGTCCAATCCTCCAGCCTGGCCCAGCCTTTGTGGTCTGGCCTGGTTCTCACAGTTACTTTCAAATAATTTTCACAGTATTAGTAGGGTATTTTTTGTCATTATCTACTTTTGACAAATGAGTAAACCCAGGATCTGAGAAAATAACCCTCTTGGCCCAGATCGCTCTGCTAATACGTGGCAAAGCTCAGATGAGGATTTCCTGGGGCCAATGGTCCGTAGCTAACAAGACAAAGTTGGAGAGTGAGGAGGCTGCTGTCCAGAGAAGGGGCACGTAGGACCAATGCTAAGATAGAAAGGAGAAGAAAAGACAGGTTCATGAGACAAAGAAAAGGTAAAGTGGCCGTTCTGGGAAATGGAAGGGCCTGGGAACCCTACATACCTGTCAGTTTCCAGCCTTTTCCCAAATCCTTGCTTCAAAACCCCCAAAAGAAAAGCACGTCGTGTCTAACAGAAGCACACAAACCTCTAGCTCTGACACCATCTCCATTGCCAGACTGGAGAAGGGCACAGCAATTCACTCCAGTATTCTTGCCTGGAGAATCCCATGGACAGAGGAGTCTGGAGGGCTACAGTCCATGGGGTTGCAAAGAGTTGGAAGGACTTACCAGCTAAACACCACTAAGAACCACTGCCAAACAGTAGCTACTTTATATTGATCTGTACACAATCCCTGCCTTCAAAGAGTTAAAGATCTGAAAGGCAGAAAAGAGAGTCCACAAAAAGGACACCACACCAAAAGTTGTGTCATACTCAGGTAACCTCGCTTCCAGGGTAAGTTCTGCCATTGAGTAGTTAATGCAGTCTTGGGCAGGTCACAGAACTTGGCTGGATCACAATTCCTTCACCCATCACTCATTCATACACATGATCAATAAACATTTTTTCAGTTGTTTACTAGGTGCCAAGGACTGTGGTAGGCACTGGGAAGACAATATCTCGGAACCCATGTTGGGGAAAGGCAAATATCCGTGCATGCACGCTCAGTCCAGCCAACTCTTTGTAACCCCATGAACTGCAGCCCACCAGCCTCTTCTGTCCATAGCATTTTCCAGGCAAGAATACTGGAGTGGGTTGCCATTTCCTTCTCCAGGGGATCTTCCCGATCCGGGGATAGAACCTGCGTCTCCTGCATCAGCAAGCGAATTCTTTATCACTGAGCCACCAGGGAAGCCCAGGCAAACATTCAGACAATCTCAATTCCACAACAGATTCTTCTTCCTCTGCCGCATGACAAGACAGTCACCAAGCCTGTCTATTTCACCTCCAAAGCGTAATCTGAATCTGGCCTCAGCCCCTGTCCACTACCATACTGATCAAAGCCACAGCTCATACACACGTGGGCCTCTCCTGGGGTGAACCCAGTCTGACGGATTCCACCACCCAAGCAGAAGCCTAACGAGTCAAGGGAAGGCTGGTTGGACATTCTTCCTCGGAGCCCCGCCTGCTGGAGGACGGAGACCAAGTATTCCGGGCAACGGGCATCCTGCATGCAGAACCGAGGAGGCCTTGAGCCTTAAGAAGACATGCTGAGAGATGCCTGAACATGATCTCTGCATGCCAAAGAAACCACAGATTATTAAAAATCACATTATGCTCATAATTGTTTCAAAGGGAGGGGAAGTTAGAAGCCAGAGAGTTTAAGTGTCACAATAACAAAGTTATGTTTCCTGCAGGAATTTTAATAATAAAAGTGTGTTTAATAGTTATAAGTGTTTAGCCGTAAAACCAGTACATTATTAAGTAAATCCAGCCTTTGAGGATTCTGGCTTTTCTGCTCAAGAGAAATAGCTCTTCTTTCTCCCGCCCACCCAGCGCTATCAGATCACAACTTTTTGTCATTCCTTTGTATGGAAAATAAAAGCCGAAACTCTGAAACAACATATTCCCTCCTGCCCGCTCCCGCCCCCGCCCCATATGAATCCACTTAGGCAGCAGATAAGGGAACTTGCCTCAGTTTCCTGGTCTGTAAAGTGAGGATAGAATAGGACCCACTTTCAAGAGTTATTAGAGGTTGTATCAGTTAATATTTGTAACATGTTTGGGGCAGTGTCCAGCCCACAGCAAGTGCTGCATTAGAGGTGTTAAATTACATTAATCACGAGATAGATAAATTACATTCAATCTAATTCCTTTCATGAAAATACTAGTTGTGGGAGAACCACATTAAAGCAAAGAAAGGGAAAGGTAGGAGGTTAGTCTGTCACAGCCGAGCACACAAGTTACAGAAAGAGAGGAAGTTGGAAAGACACCCCTCAAAGACGGTACAGGAGGTCAAATATGCATGCTGCCGAATAGAAATGTTATGTACATTTAACCTATGTGTACCTATCTCTACATACACGAGAGTGGAACTCCTTACTGCCCCACTTAAAAACCAGGGTCTGAATCTGAGGCAAGAAAAAAAAAAATGAGAGACTCATTCATTTGCCCTACTTCTCTGTAATAACACACAAGAGGTTATAAACCTCAAATTGGGTCCAGTCCCAGAATTCAGTCAGTAAATTGAAAACAATAAGAACATAAAATGACTGAAATTCTCCATCTGCAGAAATAAACCACTCAGGAGATGGCTGTACATGTGCTGTTGATGGGAGCAGGGGCTTCTCCCCGTTTTCCATCAAGGACAGGATGCCTTACAAATTCAATTAAAGCTACCAGAGACTCCCCCAAGCCCCGTCGGAATGACCCCAGGAACACAGGCTGGAACGTGGCTCATGGTAACCTACTCAGCTGAATTGCAATGAATCTGAGGTAATGTTGTGCTGTCATTACAGAGGGTGGGGGTCTGCAGGAGTCAGGAAACTTAGAGTGAGACTCTCGGGGCATCCCCCGCCCCGCCCAGGGCTGTTGCTCCATCATCAGGCTGTTGGGTTGGAGCCTTCCTGCCAGCATCCCTTTGGCCCTAGAGCTGCAGTGGAAGTCTTACCTGTCCCTCTGTGTCCTCAGAGGACCGTCTTCCAACAATGAGTCCCCTCGCTTGGCTTTGACGGGAACCTCACCTGCTGTACTTTAGCAAATGCAATTGGTAAAGGACCAGTTCTGCAGAGAAGCTGACTGGTTTGTATTCTGGGTCTAGTCTTCACTGGCTCAAGACATTAAGCAAATGGCATCTGAGTCCCAGTTCCTCACGGACAAGGATGAAAACAGTAATAACCTCATGAGGTTTCCCTTGTGGTTCAGTTGGTAAAGAATCCGCCTGCAAGGCAGGAGACCTGGGTTCAATCCATGGGTTGGGAAGATCACCTCCAGAAGGAAATGGCTACCTACTCCAGTATTCCTGCCTGGGAAATACTATGGACAGAGGAGCCTGGAAGTTTACAGAGACCATGAGGTCATAAGAGTTGGACTCGACTTAGTCACTAAACCACCACCACAAGTTGTTGAGGTAGACTAAGCTAGAATAATCCAGAAAATAACAATGCTTTCTGTCTCATGCCCAATAAACACTTGCGGTTTTTACTGTTGGTTATCACTGGTCATTGTATTGTAACTACTGGTCTGATTAAACCCTGATTTGTCACCATCATCCTGTTTGAACACCTCTGGATAAACCACTGAAATTCAATTTTTTTTTTAATTTTATTGAAATGTAATTGATTTACAATCAGGTATACAGCAAAGTGATATATATACATATTCTTAGATTCTTTTCCATTATAGGTTGATACAAGATATCAACTATAGTTCCCTATGTTATATAGTAGGTCCTTATTGATTATTTTCCAGATAGTTGTTCCGTTCCGTTCTGTTCAGTCGCTCAGTCGTGTCCGACTCTTTGCAACCCCATGAATCGCAGCACGCCAGGCCTCCCTGTCCATCACCAACTCCCGGAGTTCACTCAGACTCACGTCCATTGAGTCCGTGATGCCATCCAGCCCTCTCATCCTCTGTCATCCCCTTCTCCTCCTGCCCCCAATCCCTCCCAGCATCAGGGTCTTTTCCAATGAGTCAACTCTTCGCATGAGGTGGCCAAAGTACTGGAGCTTCAGTTTTAGCATCATTCCTTCCAAAGAAATCCCAGGGTTGATCTCCTTCACAATGGACTGGTTGTCTCAACTGTTCATTTATTTCTCCTCCACCTTTTCCCTTTGGTAGCCATAGTTTTTCTTTGTGTATGAATCTATTTTTATTTTGTAAATAAGCTCATTTGTATCAAATTTTTTTTTAGATTCCACACATAGGATACCATATGACATTTGTCCGTCTTACTTCACTTAGTATGACAATCTCTAGGCCCATCCATGTTGCTGCAAATGGCACGATCTCATTGTCTTTATGACTAAGTAACATTCCATTGTACATATGTAGCATAGCTTCTTCATTCACTCCTCTGGACATTTAGGTTTCTTCCCTGCCTTGACTGTTGTAAATAGGGATACAACAAACACTGGGGTGCATGTATCTTTTTGAAGCAGAGTTTTCATGTTTTCTGGACATATGCCCAGGACTGAGATTGCTGGATCGTATGGGAGGTAACTCTACCTTTAGTTTTTAAGGAACCACCATACTATTCCCCAGTGGCTGTACCACCTTACATTCTCATCAACAGTGTAGGAGGATTCCTCTTACTTCATGCCCTCTCCAGCATTTGTTATCTGTAGACTTTCTGATGATGGCCATTCCAACTAGTATGTGAAGTCAGATTCCAGATCTGAAAGGTCATCCGTGGGATGCATCTGGAGTGACCCCAGGAAAGTTCTGCTCTCTCCGCTTAGGAGGATACTTATTTATAACTGTTAATGACACCATTAACATATAGAATGACCCTGTATGGCCAGAAAGAAATGATAACTTTTTTTGACTTTTCGTTTTTTACTGGAGTATAGCCAGTGTTCTTGCCTGGAGAATCCCAGGGACAGCAGAGCCTGGTGGGCTGCCGTCTGTGGGGTCGCACAGAGTCGGACACTACTGAAGCGACTTAGCAGCAGCAGCAGCAGCCAATTAACAAAGTTTTGATAGTTCAAGGACAGCTAAGGGACTCAATCATACATACACATGTATACATTCTCCCCTGGAGGAAGTGTGCCCCTCCCATCCAGGCTGCCACATAACATTGAGCAGAGTTACCTGTGCTCTAAGCAGGTCCATGTTGGTTATTCATTTTAAATATAGTGGTATGTCCATGTGACCCCAGGGATTCCCGAGTAGCTCAGATGGTGAAGAATAGCCTGCAATGCAGGAGATGCAGGTTTGACCCTTGGGTCGGGAAGAGCCTCTGGAGAAAGACATGGCAACCCACTCCCATGTTCTTGCCTGGGAAATCCCATGGACAGAGGATCCTGGTGAGCTACAGTCATGGGGTCACAAAGAGTCAGACACAACTGAGCAACCAAGCATGCACACACGCACATGTCCATCCCACACTCTCTAACCATCCCTTCCTCCCATCCTTTAACCCAGGCAACCATAGGCTTATTCTCTAAGTCTGTGAGTCTGTTTCTCATTCATAAATAAGTTCATCTGTATCAAGAAATGATAACGTTTTGCATAAATACATTTCTGTACAAAATGGAATGTTTGATTTTATAGAATTACCCATAATTGCCTCTCAGGGGCCCAGTCTCAGTCCACGTTCTATCATGAAACCACGTAGAAGGGGATGTTAGAGTCGATTACGGCCTGAGAGGCAAGCTCACCTTCTCACTGTCACAGCTGAGACAGAGAAAACAGCTTTCTGCTTTTTTCTGATTCACGGTCCGATGCTTGTTACCCTGTGCCCCCCGAGTTCACAGACCATTGACGACACAGCAGAACTGCAAAAGGAACCACTGAGCCGTGGCCTGAAGTTCAGAAGCTCAAGCTTGAACCTACATCCACAGGAGTGACCTCAGGCCAGCTGTTAACCCCTGCCCAGGCCTCCGTGCCTAGTCCTGTAAATGGGACACAGGGTCATTGGCCATTTCTCCTGCTCAAGGTTACGGGGCAGATGGCGCCTAATGAAGCGTGGAGATGCCTTGTGGGCTGTGCCTCTGGACGTAGGAGCAACTTTCTCAAGTTAGCAGTAATCACTCCTGGGAGAGACATCCCAAGGCAAATGGTGTTGGATTAGGAGTGGTAACAGGGAGAACCACAGGAGGACCCCAGAAAGCTTTCTGGAGAACAGCAGTGATTCCACACATTTCATCTTCTTCCCCAGCTTTCTGTGTCCCCAGCCATTCATAACACAGAGAAGGGATATCTGAGAACAGGACTAAAGCTTTGCTTGGAAAAGCAGGTGGTAAGTCATAAAGCCATTGAATCTGGGGCTGGGAATGGGAAACACATGGCGGGTCATTCTAATTAACTCTTCACTGGGTTGCACAGCGCTGGGATGTTGGTTCCAAGGTTTTACGTTAGACTTGTCCCAGGCCGCTCGCTCACCATAGCAACCGAAGTTTACCGCAAAGCAGAAAGGTCTGTATGGGAGAGAGTTAACGGAGTCGAATACAGTTCGGCTAACCACAATTAATTTTTAAAAAGAAGCAGCAGCAGCCAAGAATTTCCTTCCCTGTGCACGTCCTTGGGGAGATGTTCCCTGCCCCTCTCCTCCTCACCCCGCCTTCTCTCTCTCTCTCTCCGTCCTCCACGCCCCTCCCTCTCCACCTCCCTGAAAACTCCTTTTCTGTGTATCCGTTTCCTCAGTTCAGTTCAGTTCAGTCGCGCAGTCGTGTCCGACTCTTTGCGACCCCATGAATCGCAGTACGCCAGGCCTCCCTGTCCATCACCAACTCCCGGAGTTCACTCAGACTCACGTCCATTGAGTCTGTGATGCCATCCAGCCATCTCATCCTCGGTCGTCCCTTTCTCCTCCTGCCCCCAATCCCTCCTAGCATCAGGGTCTTTTCCAATGAGTCAACTCTTCGCATGAGGTGGCCAAAGTACTGGAGCTTCAGTTTTAGCATCATTCCTTCCAAAGAAATCCCAGGGTTGATCTCCTTCAGAATGGACTGGTTGGATCTCCTTGCAGTCCAAGGGACTCTCAAGAGTCTTCTCCAACACCACAGTTCAAAAGCATCAATTCTTCTGCGCTCAGCCTTCTTCACAGTCCAACTCTCACATCCATACATGACCACAGGAAAAACCATAGCCTTGACTAGACGGACCTTAGTCGGCAAAGTAATGTCTCTGCTTTTGAATATACTATCTAGGTTGGTCATAACTTTTCTTCCAAGGAGTAAGCGCCTTTTAATTTCATGGCTGCAGTCACCATCTGCAGTGATTTTGGAGCCCATGATGCCATCCAGCCATCTCATCCTCGGTCGTCCCTTTCTCCTCCTGCCCCCAATCCCTCCCAGCATCAGGGTCTTTTCCAATGAGTCAACTCTTCGCATAAGGTGCCCAAAGTACTGGAGCTTCAGTTTTAGCATCATTCCTTCCAAAGAAATCCCAGGGTTGATCTCCTTCAGAATGGACTGGTTGGATCTCCTTGCAGTCCAAGGGACTCTCAAGAGTCTTCTCCAACACCACAGTTCAAAAGCATCAATTCTTCGGCGCTCAGCCTTCTTCACAGTCCAACTCTCACATCCATACATGACCACAGGAAAAACCATAGCCTTGACTAGACGGACCTTAGTCGGCAAAGTAATGTCTCTGCTTTTGAATATACTATCTAGGTTGGTCATAACTTTTCTTCCAAGGAGTAACGCCTTTTAATTTCATGGCTGCAGTCACCATCTGCAGTGATTTTGGAGCCCAAAAAAAACAAGGTCTGACACTGTTTCTACTGTTTCCCCATCTATTTCCCAGGAAGTGATGGGGCCAGATGCCATGATCTTCGTTTTCTGAATGTTGAGCTTTAAGCCAACTTTTCCACTCTCCTCTTTCACTTTCAACAAGAGGCTTTTTAGCTCCTCCTCACTTTCTGCCATAAGGGTGGTGTCATCTGCATATCTGAGATTATTGATATTTCTCCCAGCAATCTTGATTCCAGCTTGTGTTTCTTCCAGTCCAGCATTTCTCATGATGTACTCTGCATATAAGTTAAATAAGCAGGGTGACAATATACAGCCTTGACGTACACCTTTTCCTATTTGGAACCAGTCTGTTGTTCCATGTCCAGTTCTAACTGTTGCTTCCTGACCAACTGAAAAAAGTGAGCAAACAAGAGCACTAAGTCCCCAAGTGTTCTCCACAAATGCTTGTTTCTATCAGCACTGCGAAGGTGGCGCCTCACCAGCTTTGCTCTTTGCTGTTGTGTAGTCGCTAAGTTGTGTCTGACTCTTTGCAACCCCATGGACTGTGGCCTGCCAGGCTCCTCTGTCCCTGGGATTCTCCAGGAGATGATATAGGAGTGAGTTGCCATTTCCTCCTCCAGGGGATCCTCCTGACCCAGGGATCGGACCTACATCTCCTGCTTGGCAGGCAGGTTCTTTACCACTATGCCACCTGGGAAGCCCACCAAAGGGCGGTTCAGTAAAGTGTTTTCAGTGAATGAATGAATGAATTTGGCTCCTCCCTCCTTTTGCGGTGGACTGTGGGCTTTGTTGATATGTATATGGTAGTTTCAGCTGTGCTGGGTCTTCACTGTGGCGTCCAGGCTCTCTAGTTGCAGCACTCAGGCTAAGCTGCCCCATGGCTTATGTGATCTGGTTCCCTGACCAAGCTTTGAACCCACATGCCCTGCATCAGAAGGTGGATTCTAAACCACTGGACCACCAAGGAAGTCCCTGGACTGCAGATTTCAATATGATAACCTTGTTTCAGAGAGGCAGAACAGCAGGTCATAAACCTACTGGCTGACCTGAGAATCTAAAGACCAAGAGTCCCATTCAACCCTGCCACCTACTGTTTTTGATGTGTGGACATCAAGTGAATCACTCATGTCCCCTCTCTGAGCTTTATTTCCTTCCCCTGAAAACAAGGGCATCAAGCAAGAAATTCGTTAAAGACTCCTTAGTTCTAATCTCCTCTGAGTGTCTTACCAAAGACCTCAGAGGGAAATAACCCCCGCTCTGTGGGTCAAAAGGCTAGGCCCATGCTATCTTTTCTGACCACAGAAGTGGACCCAGCTCAATAAAAGGCAGGGAGTGTCCACTTTCGCTGCACATCTTTCTCAGGTTTACACCCACTACAATGGGGAGGGAAGCTGGAAACAGGCTCAACCGTCTGAATAACCACCCCATCTAGGCCAGCCACCCCTAGGCATGCACTTCCTGTCACGCTTGCACGACTTTTCCTCTTCCTTTGCTCTTACTGGCAAAACTTAACTCTCAAAGAGAGTTAGGAGAGTAAGGAGGTCATGAAATCCTTTCCCCACTTCTAAGAACTTCCTCCTCCAAATTACCCCAGAGAAGTGATTAGATTCTTCACTAAAGCATCATTAAAGAATATTTCACAGCTTCTCTGGGCCTTGCACCATGTTTAGAAACAGAAGTGTAGAAAGGTTTCTCTGTGATACACACATCAGGAAACATCCTTCAGGCTCTGAAAATTCATTGATTTGCAGAGATCATGGGCTTTGGACTCTTCTGAATGGTGGCAGCTTCTCAGATGGAGCCCTGGGACAAGAACTTGAAGACCTGGTTCACTTTGAGCCCCTTCTTGGGCATCCCTTCCACCGCCATTAGCAGCTGAACTACCTGAGAGGTCAGGGTGGCCAGGCCACAGTCGGCCTCATGGCTGGGCGTCCACCCAGATTCCTGCTCTCAGGTGCTGAGCTGGGTGGAGAGGCATGTTCCCTCCCCTGGCCTGTGTCCATGAACTCCAGACTCTGGGGAGATTGCTTCAGACCAGCCAAGTTAATGTTTAAAGAGCTAATAAATAAATAAATAGGTACTCTCTTGGAGCCAAACTGCCAAAAACAGCTCAGAACTTCCTGCCTTCTGAAAGTCCTTTCAGAAAGGGCCTCAACTGGCAGATCATTAGGGAAAGTGAGATGTGTTCATTGTGCAAACCTCCCTGTAACCTCAATGCTCCTTTGTTCTTGTGGGCATCAACACACTCCATTTGACATTCTCAGTTCCTCTGATAAGAAGTTCTTAGAAGTCATGGAAGCTCAGATCTCCCCAGTCCTGAAGCAGACCTATAGGAATCCTGGTCATTAGTTGAGCAACCTTGAACAAGTGCTCTATTTCTCTGAGACTCAATTTTTCAACTGAAAATGATTCACAGACCTTCAGTTCAGTTCAGTCACTCAGTCATGTCCGACTCTTTGCCACCCCATGAATTGCAGCACGTCAGGCCTCCCTGTCCATCACCAACTCCCAGAGTTCACTCAGACTCATTTCCATCGAGTCAGTGATGCCATCCAGCCATCTCATCCTCGGTTGTCCCCTTCTCCTCCTGCCCCCAATCCCTCCCAGCCTCACAGTCTTTTCCAATGAGTCAACTCTTCGCATGAGGTGGCCAAAGTACTGGAGATTCAGCTTTAGCATCATTCCTTTCAAAGAAATCCCAGGGCTGATCTCCTTCAGAATGGACTGGTTGGATCTCCTTGCAGTCCAAGGGACTCTCAAGAGTCTTCTCCAACACCACAGTTCAAAAGCATCAATTCTTCTAACTCAGCCTTCTTCACAGTCCAACTCTCACATCGATACATGACCACTGCAAAACCCATAGCCTTGACTAGACGGACCTTTGTTGGCAAAGTAATGTCGCTGGTGGGCTGCAGTCCATGCGACTGCAAAGTTGGCACGACTGAGCAACTTCACTTTCACTTTTCACTCTCATGCAATAGAGAAGGAAATGGCAACCCACTCCAGTGTTCTTGCCTGGAGAATCCCAGGGACAGAAGGGCCTGGTAGGCTGCCATATCTGGGGTCGCACAGAGTCGGACACGACTGAAGTGACTTAGCAGCTGCAGCAGCATTAAGCCAAGGCAGGCAAATCTTTTCTGTAAAGGGCCAGGTAGTAAATATTCTAGGTTCTATAGGCCATTCATATCTTTGATATATATATATATATATATATATATATATAGCTATTAGTTGGTTATATATATATAATTATATATATTTAAAAGTGTAAAAACCATTCCTTTTTTCTTTTTTTTTTTTTTTTGGCGGGCTTCCCTGGTGGCTCAGAGGTTAAAGCGTCTGTCTCCAATGCGAAAGACCCAGGTTCGATCCCTGGGTCGGGAAGATCCCCTGGAGAAGGAAATGGCAATCCACTCCAGTAATCTTGCCTGGAGAATCCCATGGACAGAGAAGGCTGGTACATTACAGTCCACGGGGTCGCAAAGAGTCAGACACGACTGAGCGCCTTCACCTTCACCTTTCTTTTTGGCTGCACCACGCATGTGGGATCCAAGCTGCCCAGCCAGAGACTGAACCTGCGTCCCCTGCACTGGAAGCATAGAGTCTTAGCCACTGTACTGCCAGTAAAGTGAGTGAGTGAAAGTCACTCAGTCGTGTCCAACTCCTTGTGACCCCATGGACTATACAGTCCAGGGAATTCTCCAGGCCAGAACACTGGAATGGGTAGACTTTTCCTCCTCCAGGGGATCTTCCCAACCCAGGTATTGAACCCAGATTCCCACATTGCAGGTGGATTCTTTACCAGCTGAGCCACAAGGGAAGCCCACTGGACTGCCAGAGAAGTCCCTAAAAACATTCTTAAGGCTGTCAAAAAGAGTCTCTGCAGGTTGGATTTTGCCCAGAGGCTCTTGCCTACCCCTTGTCTAAACTTAAGGCTTCAAAATCTACACATTAATCACCCAACCTGGGAATGGAGCTAGGGAGGGAGCTGGTTTTGGAAACAGATTCCTAGGTCTTAATCCACACCCACTCAGTTGGGATCCTAAGTAAATTCTCCAACTCTTTGGTGCCTGGGATGGAAGCTGTCTACTGCTGAACTGGAGGCCCTTCTCCAGACTCTGCGCCTCTCCAATCCCCTCGGATGATTCTCTCCCCTGCTCACGTGTCTTTGTTGAGCAACTCCCATCATGCACCATCCTCCATCTCACCTTTACTTCTGTCTCCCTGCTTACAAATCAATCATGTGCATTTTTTAATAACCCTTTCCAGTAATACTTGATAATTTTATCAATAGCCCTTTCCCTACAAAGCTTGCTGGCAGGACAGTGTTCCCCCAAATGTTGCCTCACCCCATCCTGGTGGATGACATAATTCCTCCTCTAGCCCATCCTTGCAACTAGGCTTGCCCCAGCTTCACCCTGGACATGGCCATCCTTGGGCTGAAGGACTCAACAGTTACCAGATTTCTGAGTCAGCCTTGAACTTGCTTCAGGAGGGTAGATATCCAGTTCTTTGGAAGTTTTCCTTGATTGCACTTCTGGGTTTCTGGTTCCTCAGGGTCATGGCACATAAACAGGCAACCTACCCCAAGAGTCAGGGTTAAACCTCTGGTCCTAAGGGAAGGTTATGCACTGCACATAGCAAAAGCAAAGTCAAAAATAAAAGCAACTGGGAATGAAAGCTGAATTTTAGGGGTTTGTGAAGCCAGCACAGGATTGTGAAAGCAACTGGCAGTCAGTCCTAGATGCAAATTGGATCAAAATGACGCTGAGGTCACTTGGGTGTAACCCACAACCTTAGTGGAGGTGCAGATGCATTGAAGGTTTTTGTGGCACTGATGTTCTCCACATCATCACGATTTTTCACTGGAACATAATACACCAGCTGGCTCAACCATCATCATTTCCAGAACTTTGTCAACAAAAAAGAAGCCTTGACTAAAGGAGTTTTACAGTCAGTTCTAGCTCAGTTTATTCCTGATCAGATAGGATGGGAGAGAAGCCAGGGCAAGGTTGCAAAGGGTGGGGTGGAGGGAGCCATGGACAGCAGGCACAGTAATATAAAAAAGCTAAGGCCACAGGAGAGAAGATAGGCATCTGTGATTAAAACAATGAGTACTGACCTATTGACCTGGATCTCCCAGGATTCTCCAACAAAGTTCATTAGATGTCAAACAATTTGCTCTGCTGTTCCCCTGAGAACATCATAACATTGTTAATCGGCTATACTCATATAATATAAATACTTATACAATACTTATACAATACTTATACAATATAAAATAAAAAGTTTTTTAAAAAAAGATAAGGAGCAAGTCAGTGTATATATAATATGTGTAATAAGAATATATTTTCCTTAAAAAATAAATTTAAAAAAAGAAGCCAAATAATTTCTCTTTAAATCTGTTATGCAGAAGAGTGAACTGTTAGGAGCTAGGCTAATCTGGTTTTCTCTCAAGTGAGATGGGGTATTAAAGAAGAGGTAAGAAGGAAGGGAGGTTGGAAAAAGTGAGTGGAAAGTTTCAGAAGCCATAATAGTCCATAAAGTGCACTGGACAAACATTGAGTAACCCTTCTTGAAAATAAAAGCAGAGAATGTCTGGATGATCTTGGGTTTGGTGATGACGTTTCAGATACAGCACCAAATGCACAATCCATGAAAGAAAGAAGATGAGCTGGAATGCATTATAATTATAAACTGCTGGTTGTGAAAGACACTGTTGAGAGAATGAGACGACAAGCCACAGTCGGGGAGAAAATATTTGCAAAGGACATGTCTATAAAGGACTATTATCCAAAACACACCAGGAAACTCTTAAAATCCAACAAGAAGGAAATGAACAATATGATTGAAAATGGGCAAAATACCTAACAGACACCTCACCACAGAAGATATACCCATGGAAAATAAAAATGTGAAAAGATACCTAACATCATATGTTGTTCAGTTCAATTCAGTCGCTCAGTCGTGTATGACTCTTTGCAACCCCATGAATTGCAGCAACCAGGCCTCCCTGTCCATCACCGTCTCCTGGAGTTCACTCAGACTCATGTCCATCGAATCAGTGATGCCATCCAGCCACCTCATCCTCTGTTGCCCCCTTCTCCTCCTGCCCCCAATCCCTCCCAGCATCAGAGTCTTTTCCAATGAGTCAACTCTTTGCATGAGGTGGCCAAAGTACTGGAGCTTCAGCTTTATCATCAGTCCTTCCAAAGAACACCCAGGACTGGTCTCCTTTAGAATGGACTGGTTGGATCTCCTTGCAGTCCAAGGGACTCTCAAGAGTCTTCTCCAACACCACAGTTCAAAAGCATCAATTCTTCGCAACTCAGCTTTCTTCACAGTCCAACTCTCACATCCATACATGACCACTGGAAAACCCATAGCCTTGACTAGACAGACCTTTGTTGGCAAAGTTATGTCTCTGCTTTTCAATATGCTATCTAGGTTGGTCATAACTTTCCATCCAAGGAGTAAGCGTCTTATAATTTCATGGCTGCAGTCACCATCTGCAGTGATTTTGGAGCCCCAAAAAATAAAGTCTGACACTGTTTCCACTGTTTCCCCATCTATTTCCCATGAAGTGATGGGACTAGATGCCATGATCTTCGTTTTCTGAATGTTGAGCTTTAAGCCAGCTTTTCCACTCTCCTCTTTCATTTTCATCAAGGGGCTTTTTAGTTCCTCTTCAGTTTCTGCCATAAGGGTGGTGTCATCTGCATATCTGAGGTTATAGATCATATGTTGTTAGGAAATTTCAAATTAAAGCAATGATGAAAATACTACTGCACACCTATTAGAATGAACAGACCCCAAAATACTGACACCACCAAATGCCAATGGGGATGTGGAGCAACAGAAACTCATTCATTGCGGGTGGGAATGCAAATTGGTACAGATGTGTTGGAAGACACTTCGGCAATTTCCTTTTTTTTCTTTCATTTTTATTGAGATACAATTGACAAGCAACACTGTATAAGTTTAAAGGCACAGCATATTGATGACTTACATCTGCTGTAAAATGTTACCTTAGTGAATTTAGTTAACACACATCATCTTGTTGTTTTTTGGTTACTAAATTGTATACGACTTTTTGTGACCCCGTGGACTGTAGCCCTCCAGGCTCTTTTGTCCATGGGATTCTTCAGGAAAGAATACTGGAGTGAGTTGCCATGCCCTCATCCAGGGAATCTTCCCCACCCAGGGATGGAACTCACTTCTCTTGCACTGCAGCTGAATTCTTTTCCTCTAGTGCTACCTGGGAAGACCTACATCATCCCTTATTGATACAGAAAAAAGAAAAAAAAAAAAAGGTTTTTTTCTTCTGTGGTGAGAACTTTTACAATCTACTTTCTTAGCAACTTTCAAATATACCACACGGCAATGCTATTGTTATCTGTTGTACAATACATACCTGGAATATATTTACAACAGTAAACTTGTGTCTTTTGGTTGCTTTCATCCAATTCTCTGACTCCCTACCCCTGACGGTTTCTTATAAAACTAAACATATTTTTACTATACTTATGATCCAGCAATCATGCTCCTTGGTACTTATCCAAATAAACTGAAAATTTCTGTCCACAAAAAAACCTGCACACAGATAGTTAAAGCAACTTTATTCACAACTGCTAAAACTTGGGAGCAGTTAAAATATCCTTTGGTAGGTGAATGGACTAAACAAACTGGTCCATCCGAACAATGGAATATTACTCAGCACTAAAAAGAAATGAGCTATCAAGCCATAAGAAGACACAGGAAACTTAAATACACATTAGTAAGTGAAAGACGCCAATCTGAAAAGGCTACATACTGCATAATTCCAGCTCTGTGACACTCTGGAAAAGGCAAAACGAGGTAGAGAATAAAAAATCAGGGTCGGGAAGGCAGGTGATAAGGGATGAGGAAGGAGGAATGAGTAGGTGGAACTGAAATCATACAGAGGATTTTTAGGGCAGTGAAACCATTCTGTGTGATACTATAATGATGGTACCATGTTATTATATATCTGTTGAAACTCATGGAACTTTTTGCCAGAGAGTGGACGCATCTGAGGTCCCCAACCTTTTGGGTACCAGGGACTGATGTCATGGAAGACAATTTTTCCCCAGACCTGGGTTGGCTGGGTCGGGGGCAGGGGATGGTTTGGGGATGATTCAAGTCATTACATTTACTGGGCACTTTATTTCTAATCTAATGCTGCCATTGATCTGACAGGAGGCACCAACCCACAGCCTGGAGGTTGGGGACCCCTGAACCCACATAATATAAACCACAGAGTGTGAGTGGTGATGACTGTCACTGTAGGGTCATTGATTGTAACAGGTGCATCCTTTGATGGAGGATGTTAAAAGCAGGGAGACAGTGTACATGGAGGCAGGAAGCATGTGAGAAATCTCTGTACTTTCTGCTCAACTTTGCTATGAACATAAAAGTGCTGTAAAAAAATAAAATCTGTTCACAGGGCACTGACCACCTTCAACCACACTGAAGAGAAATGGATTGGATGTTTTTGAAGTCAAGTGTTCATCTCCCAAAACAATAGTCGATTCCAGCTGGATAAGAAGTTTACACTTGAACCAGAACCAGGCCATGACAGAGCCCTGGGAATATGTGTGGAATGACAGACTTATCCTGAACCTCACTTGTGCAGCACCAACATGCTGTGAGGCTTGCCGTTGCCGCCACCTTCCTGGTGTTCATCAGCCCAGATCAGTCATGAGGAAACTGAGGCGCAAGCCCATCCCGGGCTTCTGTCATTCCAGGACTTGTCCAGAGCCATGAAGCTCGGGTTACAAACACACCTGCTGACAAGGCCCAGAGGCTTGGGAGATCTTTGCCTGTTGCACTTCTGTCGTTCCCATCATCAAACCCATCAGCCAATGCCATCAGCGCCATCTCCCACAAAGACCCCTTCCTTCATCTCAGCCGCCACCTCCCCCGTCCTGGTCGCCAGCATTCCTGCCTTGACAACCACGGCAGCCCCTGCAGGCTCCCAGCCCCACCCTGGAGCCCCCCATCTCACCCAGAGAAGAATCCGATACTCTTGCTACCCTGGCTATAAGAAGCGGTTAGTCCCGCCGCGGGTCCCTCTCTGACTGCACCCGGGCCTCCCGACCCCTCCCCAGCCCACCAGCCTCCTTGCTGCCTGCAGACACACCAGGCGCACTCTCCTACAGGCTTCCCTGTCCCCTATACCCAGACACTCCTCCCCCAGAGGTCCTCCCCTGCCACTCAGCTCTCCACTCAGAGGTCACTCATATAAAAAGGACACCTCCTGCACTCTGTACAAGCTCAAGCGCCTGCCCTGCTGCTGCCGCCGCCTCTCCACCCTCCCTCCCTCCCCAGGGGCGGAGGTGTGAACACTCCTTTTGTGTCTTGTCTTCTTCCTCTGCTGGAATGTAAGCTCCATCAGAGAGTGTCTGCTGCTCATGCCCAGGGCCTAGACCTGTGCAGGGCATGTGGTCTGAGTCTGATAAATATTGGATGGAAGAAAGGAAGGGAGAGAGGATGGGGAGGAGAAGCGGGGAGGGAGGCGGGCGGGAGGGAGGCAAGCTAGCTTCTCCCATGAAGTCACTGTTGGCCCCGTCTCCCAGGACTCCTACCACCTGCTCACACCCCGAAATGCTTCTGAACATCACAAAAGAATAATAAGCCACTCTCTTTGTCCCCAAGAATCTGTCTTGTGAGCAACGAGAAAACATGCTAAAACCAACGGAATGAATGATAGAAGCAATTCACTGTGCTGAAGAGACTCCAGAGCTAAATATCCGTGAATACAGACCAGTGTGGTGGGAACCAGAAAAGAAAGGAAACTACACGGAAACCGGATACGGTGATAAAGCCTCAGCTGCGTGTATTTCTCTGGTCCTACAGAGCAGGTCCTCCATAAAGAGTCAGACACACTATATCATGTTCTCCGAATTGGTTCTGCAGAAATTTGCCCAAATCTTTCTCAAGTGCACATTACCCACAGCGTCAGGAGTGTCCAATGACCTAAAAATCTCTGAGCTCCTTATTCTCATCAACCTATAAATTCAATCTCCCCCGTCAACCCCTCCCCTAACCCTTCTCTTTTTTTCAGGGGAGGGCAAGGGAGCACGTCTTCCTATTCCTTCTTTGATTCCATGACTCATGTTTTACTCATCTTTTTAACTTTCCCATTTAATCCCAATAATCCTTTATAAAAATCTCTGAGCTCCTTATTCTCATCAACCTATAAATTCAATCTCCCCCGTCAACCCCTCCCCTAACCCTTCTCTTTTTTTCAGGGGAGGGGCAAGGGAGCACGTCTTCCTATTCCTTCTTTGATTCCATGACTCATGTTTTACTCATCTTTTTAACTTTCCCATTTAATCCCAATAATCCTTTATTCTTCTCTTCACTTATTTTTTTAAAGACTTTTGTTGTGTTTTTTTTTTTTTTTTTTTTAATTGGCTACACCATGCAGCTTGTGGGATCTTAGTTCCCCACTGGGGGTGGAACCTGTGCCCTCTGCAGTGGAAGCGCAGAGTCCTAACCATCAGACCACCAGGGAAGTTCCACTCTTCACTCACTTTTAATCTTCTTTTTGTCTCAGGCAGTCTGCAGTCCGTCTTCTTTTCCTTATCTATTTCCTTGGGATTTTCCGGCACGGAGGTTTGCATTTATAGCTCACCTCACTGCCCCATGTTTAATCACTGCAAAGCATCCTTGCCAAAAGCATTCGATTACAGGGAGAAAAAGCAGTGCCTTCCCTCATCGGCCTGCATCCCACGTACTAGGTGAAGGAAGCAGCTACTAAATCATTCCTCCGCGTTCTCAGGTGACCAAACCGGCAGAGGTGGCCAGCCGCCGTGCTCCCCTGCCGCTCCATCGCCCGCCCACTCGTCAGCCTGTAAACCCAGGCCAGGATTTCAATTCAGCGCTGCTCCTTGGCGAAACGGTGACTGGATGTGCCCAGTGGAACGGCACACGTGAAGGAATGTTCTCCTGGCAGATGAAACCGCGTGCCCGGTTTGGACCCGGCATCGGGGTTATACGTGGGCAGCAGAGAAGTTGGGCCTCATCACAGACGCAAACCCAAGGGGCCACCCATGTCAGGAGGCAGCCACCACTTCCGCCCCCACGACTGAGTGATGGGAAGTCTGTCCCCCACAAACTGAAAGTGCCAAGAGTTCCAGAAACACAGAAGGGGTCAGGCAGATGGCACCGATTAATCTACCGTAAGGGCTGAAGGACTGAAAGATAAAGGGTGAAACACAAGGAAGTTAAGGGAGGAAAAGTCAACACACAAGAAGCCCGTGTGGCTTTAGCTTGACTGTGAGGGTCTCTATGGGAAAAGCAGTGCACTTGCTGGAGATGCAGCTGGCTCTCATTAGAGCCTAAAAGAGTTCAAAAATAAATACAGCCCCCCTTCTTGCCACCCCAAATTCAGTGCACATTCGATGCTAACAGAATGGACACCCAGGCTTAAAAGTCAAATCATCTGAAACCCCTGCCACGGAGAATTGTTGTTCAAATGGTTTATTCCTTTGGAGGCCACTAACTAAAACAATAACAACTTTCATGTCAAATTCCAGGAAATAAAGGATAGACAATAAAGAAAGGGTGGGTTTTGGTTTTTTTTTTTTCCCCCAAATGCAAACAAATGAATTAGTGCTGTGGGGCTGATGGGAAGCCGAACAAATTAGGCCTGAGGGCTCCCACCAGCCCGCCTACCCTGCTGACCGCCTCCCGGGCGCCTTCTCCGTGAGAGTTCAGAAGTGGTCGGGGTTGGGGGACAAATATGTAACAAAAGATGTAGGCCCACCCAGAAGATGTGGGAGCCTGCCGGGAGGATTACAAACACTGGCCCAGGGCCAAGCCCTGCCTCCCTTCCCCCAGCTACAGAAAGGAAGGGAAATCACCAACCCAGACCTCTTGGGCACGTCCCCCCAACCATCAGGAGTGGTTTTTAGACCAGAATAATGCCTGTCATTGTGTCTGCAAAGTCTTGGGTTGGGAACTACATTTAAAAATCATTAGTTTTTCAAACCCGCTCTCCATTACCACATCAGAACATCTCCATCAGTGAGAGCATGGCCTGCTTTGTTGGACACACAGTAAATATTTGTCATTAGAATTAATTAACTGTGCTAAAGAGGCCCGTGGCCAGCCTCGTCCAAACATAGCCTTTCAGCTTCCCACTGAGAAAAAGCCTATTCTTAAACCACAGGCTTTAACCCAGCATCTGAAAAAAATGGTATAGAGTCGTGAGATGGGCTGTGCTAAAAAACAGATGCCTCAGGACAAACAACCCACCCACCCAATCAAGAAGGATGGGTTTGAAATAGCATCTTGTGAAGGTGAACTCATTTCTGTCCGCTTATTGTATAGAAGTGACGACTGACAACATGAGGTGTTCAAAGACCTCCCGAGAACAAACGGTAACCATGAGATCACTGCTTACATCTCCTTAGCTGGTTTTCATTAAGAAAATCTTATAGTTGGGTTCAATAACAGTAAAACTGTTATTCCTCATTAGCCCCCACTTAGAACCAAATGCTTCCTTCGACCTCTGCCTTGCAGAAACCCTCCACTTTCTGGGACATCTCCTCCCCACACCTACTCCCCGAGGGCATTCAGGAAATCCCAATGTCCACAGACAAGCAGAAAGACCAAACAAGGATAGGAGGCCAGCTGACTCGGTGGCCACAGGACTCACGGAATTGAAGGACGGCGCTGACTGCTGTCAGGGTGTCCAACGTGAGGGGTATGGAAGGAACCAGAGCAGGGGTCAGTAGTAAGACAGCAAAGCATGGGACTCAGCATTAGAAAATGAACCTCCAATGGTCTGGCATGAACTCGAGTGTTTCTGCACCACACGAAAACCAAGACTTCTCTCCGTGGACTTGCTCAGCTGCCATCTGCTGGTTTGATACCTGGAGTTCTGCTCAGCTGGGCTTCTTGTCTTTCAGCTGCATCACTCATCACCTTTCACCATGAGCTTCATCACAGACCATCTGGGCCATCTATGATGAGAAACACCCTAGCCTACTGAGTCCTTTTGCTTCTCAAGGGCTGTGACTATACTTGTTGCTATTCAGTAGCTAAGTTGCTTCCGACTCTTTGTAATCCCTGGACTGTAGCCCACCAGGCTCCTCTGACCATGGGATTCTCCTGGTAAGAATACTGGAGTGGGTGGCAATTCCCTTCTCCTGGGGATCTTCCAGATCCAGGGATCAAATCTGGGTCTTAGGCATTGCAGGCAGATTCTTTACCATCTGAGCAACTAATCACCACCCACCCCACCCCCACCACACACACACACAAAATTATATTTAGACAAAGCAAGATATTAGGTTATGTTGAAATCAAACTTCATTGCACAATTGCATAGATGAATTTCATATTGATGAATTTCATACTTTCTGGCTTTTTTGTGTTAATTGTGGCTGCCCAGCCCCTTGGGAGCCAAGAAAGATCCTTCCATTTCAGATTGCAGCAGAAAACGCATTTCCAGTGGAGGCGCAATGATGGTGGAGATAAACCACCAGGTGATCTTCGAGTTCTTCTTTCCTGGTTTGTTATCCCAAACTTTGTTACTTCAACATTCAGAGAAAAATCACTTATTGCCAATGAAAAAGAGGTTTAATCAGCAGCCTCTACATTCTTATCTGACATTTGGACCTTATCTCCTGTCAATACATCACCACCATTTATGTTCTTAAGATATAAAAATCCAGACTGTCCCATGCCATGCTGGTTTACATTGACAACAATCTTCTCCCACCTTGCCCAAAAAATCATTTTTAACAAAAACTTCAAACAGTTTTATCGCTAGGATCATGTAAAGCATTTCCACATGTCTTCGTAAATAGCAACTAAACATTAAAATATCTGGGCTTTGTTTTACATGTGTGTATATGTGTGTGTTTAAAAGCAATGAATAGATTGCAAGTAGGTAGGGCTCTTGGTTGAAGACATCTGTCTTCTTTGGATAACCTGGCTCATTGTATTCACCGATTAAATAGGGAAGGCGGTGAAACAAAGAGTTTCCAACCTGCCAAAGCTCAAGATATGAAGTCATTAAGCTTGGAGCTCTTTGGTCTGGAGCCAAGTGGGTCACTTCTAAGGGAGTGTCCCAGAGCACTACTGAAGACCCTTCTATGCCAATGTTCTGTGAGCATTTCTCCACTAGAAATTTCTATGATCCATCTGTCTCCTCAGTATCTCCAGTTGGGTAAGAAGAGGATGTAAATTGTTCAGAGGACCAAAGGAAGTACCCAAAAGCCACACCTGTTACTAGTTCTTAAAGCAAGCATGAGGTCCGTTTTGTCTCCCCATAACTCTGTGTTCTGTCTGCAGAATGAAGAAGCTATGGGGCCAGTGAGGATCCAAATGGCTACTGATGTTGGTGAAATGTATTCCTTAGTGGTTCCTTAAATCATTCTTTTAATGGTTTCATTATGATTCTCACCAGGTGGCACAGTGGTAAAGAATCCACCTCCCACCATAGGAGATGCAGGAGGTGAGGGCTTCATCTCTGGGTTGGGATGATCTCCTGGAAAAGGAAATGGCAATCTTGCCTGGAGAATCCCATGGATAGAAGAGCCTGGCAGGCTACAGTCCATGGGGTGGCAGACATGACTGAGCAATTGAACACACACTCACACACAAACACACACACGACTCCACCACCCCCACTCCTAATACCGAAACTTCTGGGCAGTTATAGACACAGTCAAGGAGGAAAAAGGTGATGTCAGAAGAGGCAGAGTGAGCTGGGGTCAGAAGACAAGATGGGGCAGGAAGTAGAAATCCCAGAATCCGATAAGCAGCAGTAATGAGATGGCTCCAACTGGTCTATTCAGGCCTCCTCTGTGCCAATTTGATTGGACACAGTTTCAAAGCAAGAAAGAAAATGCCAGTGGAAACCAAAACAAAAGATAAAGAGCAGGCTTTCCAAATGGGTGGGCAGGGATCTGGCCTCCTGGCAGGGGCAGAGGCCGGCAGCCTGGGGAACCTGTCCCCAAACCAGCTGAGCCCTCTCTGCCCTGCAGCCACCCCTTCCCACGGAGCTCAGCTGCACTCTCCACACCCTGAACTCATTTGGGGGATTTTTTGGAGGGAGTCTGGCAAATTATTACACAAAAGGAATCAAAGAGGAGAAGGGGAAAAATAAAATCATTTCTTCAGCATAAAAAATTATCCTTTGACTTTAGCCAAAGAATTTTTAAGCTCTATTCAGTCGTAAAATCTGTTCTCATGCCACCCACATTTTGCATTCCTCCCCCAACTCCTGCTGCAGCCCCTCCTCTCCCCCAGCTCCAGTCCCCCACCCCTCCCCCTCATCACCCCTCATCTGCCATCCCCGAACTCAAACCCAAGCATCCATCTGAAGCAAACATGAGGACCCAACAAAAACACATTCCCTCTTGATGGTCATGGGTTTGAGCAAGCTCCAGGAGATGGTGAAGGACAGGGAAGCCTGGTGTGCTGCAGTCCATGGGGGTCACAAAGAGTCAGGCATGAGTTAGTGACTGAACAACAATTTGCACATATTAGTGTTTATATATACACGCATACAGCTAGCCCCATTCCTCACTAAAACTCTTTTAACATCCCACAGAGATGTCAGCCGTGGCACCAGCTTGCCCCACACCCTCTCCCAGTGAAACTGACAAGGCTCAGCTCCTGTTTTGGGGTAGCCATAGGGGATGGCTACCCCACCTGGTAACCACACTGGACCCATAGCTCATTGGATCCAGAGTCGCTAATAAAAGGGCAATGACAATGACCCTGAGTGTGGTCAAGTAAATAGGAAGTTGGACATATTCATTTATTTCTTACAAATTGTAGTTGAGGGGCTTGCTGCTGCTGCTAAGTCGCTTTAGTCATTTTCGACTCTGTGCAACCCCATAGATGGCAGCCCACCGGGCTCCACCATCTCTGGGATTCTCCAGAGGCAAGAACACTGGAGTGGGTTGCCATTTCCTTCTCCAATGCGTGAAAGTGAAAAGTGAAAGTGGAGTCGCTCAGTTGTGTCCGACTCTTCACAACCCCATGGACTGCAGCCTACCAGGCTCCTCCATCCATGGGATTTTCCAGGCAAGAGCACTGGAGTGGGCATTGAGTGGCTTATGAAGTCGCTCAGTCGTGTCCGACTCTTTGCGACTCTGTGGACAGTCGCCCAGTCGTGTCCGACTCTTTGCGACTCTGTGGACAGTCGCCTGCACCAGGCTCCTCCATCCATGGGATTTTCTAGGCAAGAGTACTGGAGTGGGTTGCCATTTCCTTCTCTAGGGAACCTTCCCTACCCAGGGATCAAACTCAGGTCTCCCGCATTGTAGACAATGCTTTACTGTCTGAACCACCAGGGAAGTCACCTTCCTTGGTGACTTAGGCAAGACTGAGAGGCTTGGGCAAGATTTATTTCACTCTCACGGTCATCCTTGGGATGGGCTGTGAGTCTGACTAGAAAGTTCCGCTTCACATACCCTTGGACTGACTCTGTTACCCTCCTGCCTAAGCCTTTTTCATTGAAGGAGCAAGTGCCAGAAGATAAGCTGCTGAAACAAGCCAGGTTCTGGGGGCAGCATTCCCACCAGCCCTGCAGAGCTTTCACACAGATCTTAGTCCAGGAATGAGCCTGTTCAGTCTGCAGAAGGAAGTGTGATATGCAGGAATGTGGCTCCGGATCTCAGGTCTTCATCCCCCAGGGAAGGGGAGGGACCAAGAGAAGGGAGGAAAAGCAGAGCTAAAGGTCACGAGTAGCTGGGATTTGATAATGCCAGCTGCCCTTGACACTGAAGTCACACGTGTTGATAGGGCTCGGAACTCTGGGCTCTCTGTGACCCACAAGCCTTAAGCTGAAAGGTGGGTTATAGCTCTGGTCTTCAGGTGATCAGGAACTTCTTCATAATGACATCTGTACACTTTTAAAATAAATAAATAAAAGCACAGCCTGAGAGTTGTGAGTCAAGTTTTACTGGGGGCAACATGAGGACTGCAGTCCAGGAGACAGCACCTCAGATAGCTCTGAGAGACTGCCCCAAAAAGTCCCTGGGGAAGGACAATATATATGAGATTCTGGTGAAGGGAGAGTACATGCAGTCAAGCACGTATTTTTTCCAGAAGATTTCTGTTGGTCTCAGGAAGCTTTCTGCTAGTCATGGGAAACAACAGTCACCATGAAAGGTTTTAGTGCTTTTCTAGATTTGAGGAGATACAAGAGTTAGGCTCATAAAATCGGCTCCTGAAAATATCTGACTATCTGAAAACCTGTCCTGCCAGTTTTTCCCCAAGCACAGAGGGCCTCATTTCTGCTCTCCACCCTGAACTCCCCTCAGGGAGTATTAAAGGTCAGCAGCTGCAGAGCGCGTGATCTAACCCTTACCGAGGTAGATGGCAAGTGCCCGTGTGTAGCTGACACATCCCAGGGATTAAGGAACCACTGCCTCCCCAAACGGTACTACGCCACCTGGAATCATCTTGAGAATGTGACCCGTTAAACCAGAAAGGGAATGTTATACCCCTCCTCTTTTCACCCTTTCGAGGCAAACTGATTTCTTAAAAAGACTTACCTCTGACCTTTGGAGAAGTCTGGACACTTGTGAAATTTTGTCCTTTCTGTGTTTGGAACGGCCATAGCTTCTGCTAACAAAACCTAAGGTCTGCAGGGTTTCGTAAACCCCCTACGTCATGTCAGCTTTGGCAAGTTTCCTAGACCTAATGAAGAGATAACGTGGAAAGGAAGGACATTTGAAAGGTGGCAGAAAGGCATGGGTAAACCATGCATCATCCACTGGATCATGGAAAAAGCAAGAGATTTCCAGAAAAACATCTATTTCTGCTTTATTGACTATGCCAAAGCCTTTGACTGTGTGGATCACAGTAAACTGTAGAAAATTCTGAAAGAGATGGGAATACCAGACCACCTGACCTGCCTCTTGAGAAAACTGTATGCAGGTCAGGAAGCAACAGTTAGAACTGGACATGGAACAACAGACTGGTTCCAAATAGGAAAAGGAGTACGTCAAGGCTGTATATTGTCACCCTGCTTATTTAACTTCTATGCAGAGTACATCATGAGAAATGCTGGACTGGAAGAAACACAAGCTGGAATCAAGATTGCTAGGAGAAATATCAATAATCTCAGATATGCAGATGACACCACCCTTATGGCAGAAAGTGAGGAGGAGCTAAACAGCCTCTTGTTGAAAGTGAAAGAAGAGAGTGGAAAAGTTGGCTTAAAGCTCAACATTCAGAAAACGAAGATCATGGCATCTGACCCCATCACTTCATGGGAAATAGATGGGGAAACAGTGGAAACAGTGTCAGACTTTGTTTTTTNCGGGAGAAATATCAATAACCTCAGATATGCAGATGACACCACCCTTATGGCAGAAAGTGAAGAGGAACTAAAAAGCCTCTTGATGAAATGAAAGAGGAGAGCGAAAAAGTTTACGTAAAGCTCAACATTCAGAAAACGAAGATCATGGCATCTGGTCCCATCACTTCATGGGAAATAGATGGGGAAACAATAGAAACAGTGTCAGACTTTATTTAGGGGGGCTCCAAAATCAATGCAGATGGTGACATCAGCCATGAAATTAAAAGACGCTTACTCCTTGGAAGAAAAGTTATGACCAACCTAGATAGCATATTCAAAAGCAGAGACATTACTTTGCCGACTAAGGTCCATCGAGTCAAGTATATGGTTTTTCCTGTGGTCATGTATGGATGTGAGAGTTGGACTGTGAAGAAGGCTGAGCACTGAAGAATTGATGCTTTTGAATTGTGGTGTTGGAGAAGACTCTTGAGAGTCCCTTGGACTGCAAGGAGATCCAACCAATCCGTTCTGAAGGAAATCAGCCCTGGGATTTCTTTGGAAGGAATGATGCTAAAGCTGAAACTCCAGTACTTTGGCCACCTCATGCGAAGAGCTGACTCATTGGAAAAGACCCTGATGCTGGGAGGGATTGGGGGCAGGAGAAGGGGATGACCGAGGGTGAGATGGCTGGAGGGCATCACGGACTCAATGGACATGAGTCTGAGTGAACTCTGGGAGATGGTGATGGACAGGGAGACCTGGTGTGCTGCGATTCATGGGGTCGCAAAGCGTCGGACACGAATGAGGAACTGAACTGAACTGAATTGAATGGAGATTTTAAAAATCCAATAATACGCCACCTATAAGAGTCATTTTAGCTTGAAGAACACACATTCGTTGAAAATTAAAGGAAGAAAATGATACCATGAAAATGGAAACCAGAAGAGGGCAGAAGTGACTATACTTACATCAGACAAAGTGGGTTTAAGTTAAAAACAGTCACAGGAGACAACGATTGTCATTATAGAATAACAAATGGATCAATCATCAAGAAGATGAAAAAATTATAAGTATGCACCTAATAACAGAGCACCTAAATATATAAAGCAAATATCTACAGAACTAAAAGGAAAATAAATAGCATATAGTAAGAGTAAGGAACTTGGGCTTCCCTTGTGGCTCAGCTGGTAAAGAATCTGCCTGCAATGTGGGAGACCTGGGTTTGATTCCCTGGGTTGGGAAGATCCCCTGGAGAAGGGGCAAGCTACCCATTCCAGTATTCTGGCCTGGAGAATCCCGTGGACTGTATAGAGCATGGGGTCACAAAGAGTTGGACACAACTGAGCAACTTTCACTTTTTAATACTCTACTATCAAACGGACAGGCATTCAGACAGATAGCCAAAATGTAAACGGTGGATTTAAATAGTATCATAGGCAAAATGGACCAAACCGACATATATAAACATATCACTTAGCTGCAGTAGCATATACATTATTCTCAATTTTCAACAGAATATTTTTCACAAGAGATCATGTTAAGCCATAAAACAAGTCCAAACAAATTCAGGAAAATTTAAATTATATCAACTATTTTTTCCCTACATAATAGTATGAAACTAAAAATCAGTACCATGAGAAAGGCGGAAAATTCACAAGTATGTCTTAATAAAACAGCCCCTCCTGAATGATCAATGGGTTAAAGAAGAAAGCAAAAGGAAAATCCAAAACTGGTTTGAGACCAATAAAATGGAAATAGCCTACCAAAATGTTTTTTTAAAAAAAGAAAATGTATAGGATTCAACAAAAGCAATTCTAGGAGGGAAATTTATAACTATAAAAGGTTACACTAAAAAAAAAAAAAGAAAGAAAGAAAACCTCAAATAAATAACCTAACATTACACTCAAAGAACTACAAAAAGAATAGACTAAGCCTAAAGTTATCAAAAAGGAAGGAAATAATAAAGATGAGAGCAGAAATAAGTAGAGAATAAAAACAATATACAATATCAGGAAAAATAAGATGGTTATTCAAGAGGATTTAAAAACTTACAAACCTTTAGAGAGGTCATCAAGGAAAAAAAATAGAGGACTCAAATTTTAAAATGAAACAGAAAATTTATAACTCATATCATAGAAATACAAAAGGATCATAAGGGCTAACTATTAGCAATTACATGTTAATAAATTAGAGAACTTAGAAGAAACATATAAATTCCTAGAAACATACACTCTACCATGACTGAATCATGAAGAAATAGAAAATCTGAATAGACCAAACATCAATAAAGAGATGGAATCAAGAATCAGAAACTTCTCAACACAGAAAACCCTAGGACCAGATGGCATACCCAGAAGATCCTACCAAATATTTAAAGACAAATTCATTCCAATCCTTCTCAAACTTTTTCAAAAAATAGAAGAGTAGGAAACACTTCCAAAATCAATTTAAAAGGCCAGCATTACCAGTACAACAAAAGAAACAATCAACAAAATGAGAAGCCAACACAAAGGACTGACTAAAATATTTGCAAGTCATACATAAGTTTAAAGATAGCTCATACAACTCAATAGCAAAAAATCAAATAATCCAATTAAAAAGGGTAAAGGACCCAACTAGATATCTTTTCTAAAAATGACATACAAATGGACAATAGATATAGGAAAAGATGCATAACATCTGTAGAGATGTTACATTAGGAAAACGCAAATCAAAATCACAATGAAATATCATTTATTAGCTGCTAGAATGGTTACCATCAAAAATACAAGCAATAACAAGTGTTAGCAAGGATATGGAGAAAACCATTGGGCATTGTGCACTGTCACTGAAAATGTGAACTGCTACAGCTATTATGGAAAATAGTAGAGAGGTACCTCAAACAATTTAAAAGAGTACTACTATAATATTCAGCAATCTCATATCTAGGTATACAACCAAAGAAAATGAAATTGCTATCTTGAAGAGGTTATCTGTATCTCGATTTTCATTGTAGTATTATTCATAACAGCTGAGATATGGAAATAGCCAGTGTCAGTCGACAGATGGATAAAGAAAAGGCGGTATATACGTATGTGTGCCTGCGAAGTGCTTCTGTTGTGTCCAGCTCTTTGCAACCCCATGGACTGTAGTCCGACAGACCCCTCTGTCCATGGGATTCTGCAGGCAAGAATATTGGGATGGTTTGTCATGCTCTTCTCCATGGGATCTTCCCAACCCAGGGAATGAACCATGTCTCTTACATTTCCTGCATTGGTAGGCATGTCGGGTTCTTTACCACTAGCACCATCTGCTGCTGCTGCTAAGTCGCTTCAGTCGTGTCCAACTCTGTGCAACCCCATAGATGGAAGCCCACCAGGCTTCGCCGTCCCTGAGATTCTCCAGGCAAGAACATTGGACTGGGTTGCCATTTCCTTCTCCAATGCGCGAAACTGAAGTCGCTCAGTTGTGTCCAACTCAGCGACCCCATGGACTGCAGCCCACCAGGCTCCTCCATCCAAGGGATTTTCCAGGCAAGAGTAAGGGAGTTGGGTGCCATTGCCTTTTCCAAGCACTACCTGGGAAGCCCACATAATATATATATATACACATATATAAAACGTAATATTATTCAGCCTTAAAAAAGAAAATTCTGCCATATGCAACAACATGGATGAAACTTGAGGGCATTATGCTAAGTGAAATAAGTCATATACAGAAAAAGAAAAATACTGTATTATGTCATTTATATGTGGAATCAAAAATGTCAAGTTTATAAAAACAGAGTTGAATAATGGTTGCCATGGGCTAGGAAGTAGGAAAAGCAGAGAAACATTGGTCAAAGGTACAAACTTTCATTTACAAATAAATAAGTTCTGGGGATTTAATGTATAGCATGATAACTATAGTTAATAATAATGTATTGTGCACTTGAAATTTGCTAAAATAGTAGATGTTACATGTTCTCACCACAAAGCTAGAAAGGTATTTATATGAGTTGAAGGATGTGTTACCTAACCTTAATGTGGAACTAATTTCACAATATATATGCATAGCAAATTATTACATTATATACCTTTAAACTTAAACAATGATATTTGTTAATTATTTCTCAATAAATATGGGAGGAATAAACCACCTCTCCTACCCACAAAATAAATCAATGGATTTAAAAAGCAAATAGTTAAATGATTTGAACAGTAATTTTGCAAATAAGATATCTAAATGGCCATAAGCCTATGAGAAGTTATTAATTATTATTAGTCTTCAGAGAAATGCAAATTAAAATCATGAGATATTACTACAAACCCAATGCAATATCTAAAATTTAAGAATGAAAGAGAGTTCTCCTGACCACTGCCGAGGACAGACCCTCTAGTCTGTTGCATCCAAGGAGGCCTGTCCATGTGGCAGGCAATACTGAGTTTCCACTGAGTCAGAGATCTCTGTTGTGTTCTTGTGCCCTGGCTTTTGAAATTCAAGTAAAGGATCTTTCATTTTGGGTGAAATTCCTCTTGGTAGATTGGACCTAGGCTGGTGTTTCGAGAGAGATTACGCCCTGAGCCTTTGGAGTGGGAACACTGACTCCAAGACCCTAGATCACCAGAAAATTAACCCAAGGGTGTATCAGATAGTGAGAAATCACACAAAGGGAACCATCTGAATACAAGACCAGTATCATCCAACTGGTAGCACTCTGTGCAGGACACTTCACCTAAACAATGAACAAAACAAAAACACAAACCCAATAATCAGCAGACAGGATTACCACCTCACTCAGCCTTGCCTATCAGAGGAAAAACAAACAAACCAAAAAAACTCAGCACAAATCTCACCCTATATGGAACTTAAACCACTGGACCAACCTTAGGAGGGCAGAAACCAAAAGGAAGAAAGAATTCAACCTTGAAGCCTGGGAAAAGGAGACCTCAAACACAATTAGTTAAAAAAAAAAAATGAAAAGGCAGAGAAATACTACATGAATGAAGGAACAAACTAGAAACACAGAATTCCAAATAAATGAAGAGGAAACAGGCAGACTACCTGAAAAAGCATTCAGAACAATGATAGAAAAGATGATCAAACACCTTGAAAACAAAATGGAGAAAATGCCAGAATCAATTAACAAAGACCTAGAAGAATTAAAGAATAAGCTACAGAGACAAACAACACAGGTACTGAAATTAAAAATACTCTACAAGGAATCAACAGTAGAATATCTGAAGCAGAAGAATGAATCAGTGAGCTAGAAGATAAAATGGTGGAAATAACTTCTGAAGAGCAGAATAAAGTAAATAAGAATGAAAATAACCAAGGATAGTCTCAGAGACCTCTGGGACAATATCAAATGCACCGACATTCAAATTATAAGGGTCCCAGAAGAAGAAGAGAAAAAGAAAGGGTATGAGAAATTTTTTGATGAGATTATAGTTGAAAATTTCCCAACATGGAAAAGGAAATAGTCAAGTTCAAGAGGCACAAAGAGTCTCATACAGGATAAACCTCAGGAGAAACATACCAAGACACATATTAATCAAACTAACAAAGACTAACCACAAAGAAAGAATATTAAAAGCAGCAAAGGAGAAGCAACAAGTAACATACAAGGGAAACCCCATATGCTTAATGGTTGATCTTTCAGCAGAAATTCTGCAGGGCAAAAGGGAATGCAGAATATATTTAAAGTATTGAAAGGGAAAAATCTACAACCAAGATTACAGTATCTGGCAAGTATCTCATTCAGAATTGATGGAGAAATAAAAAGCTTTTCAGACAAGCAAAAGTTAAGAAAATTCAGTACCACCAAACCAACTTTACAACAAATGTTAAACAGACTTACATAATCAAGAAATACAAGAGAAGAAAAAAGATCTACAAAATAAACCCCAAACAATTAATTAAATGGCAATAGGAACATATATATCAACAATTATTTTAAATGTAAATGGATAAATGCTCCAACCAAAATATACAGACTGGCTGAATAGATTGAAAAAATAAGACATATATATGCTGTCTACAAGAAACCCACTTCAGACCTAAAGACACATATAGACTGAAGGTAAGAGGATGAAAAAATATATCCCATGCAAATGGGAAACAAAAGAAAGATGGAATAGCAATCTTCATCTCAGACAAATAGACCTTAAAATAAAGAAGATTACAGAGATAAGGAAAGACATTACATAATGATCAAAGGATCAACCCAAGAGGAAGACATAACAATTATAAATGTTTATGCACTCAACATAGGAGCACCTCAATACATAAGACAAACACTAACAGACATGAAAGGAGAAACTGAAAGTAACACAATAGTAGTAGGAGACTTTAACACCCACTCACACCAATGGACAGATCATCAAAACAGAAAATTAATAAGGAAACACAAGTCTTAAATAATACATTAGATGATCTGGATCTCATTTATATCATCAAGACATTTCATCCAAATGCAGAAGAATACACCTTCTCAAGTGCACATGAACATTCTCCAGGATAGAACACATCTTGGGTCACAAATCAAACCTCAGTACATTTAAGAAAACTGAAATCATATCAAGCATCTTCTCCAATTACAATGCTATGAGACTAGATATCAATTACAAGAAAAAGAAAACTGTAAAAAACACAAACACAAGGAGATTAAACAACACATTTCTTAAATAACCAAGAGGTTACTGGAGAAATCAAAAGGAATATCAAAAAAATTCTAGAAACAAATGACAATGAAAACACGATAACTCAAAACATGAGATGTAGTGAAAGTAGTTCTAAGAGGGAAGTTTATAGCAATACAATCCTACCTCAAAAAAACAAGAAAAACATCAAATAGACAACCTACCTGTGCACCTAAACAACTGGAGAAAGAATAACAAAACTCCCCCCCAGAATTCGTAGAAGGAAAGAAATCATAAAGATCCAAGCAGAAACAAAAGAAAAAGAAATGAAAGAAATAATAGTAAAAATTAATAAAACTAAAAACTGGTTCTTTAAGAAGTAAACAAAACTGACAAGCCTTTAGCCAGACTCATCAAGAAAGAAAGAGAGAGGAATCAACAAAATTAGAAATGAAAAGGAGAGGTTACAAAAGACAATACAGGAATATAAAGGATTATAGGAGACTATTATGAATGACTATATGGTAATAAAATGGATAACCTGGAAGAAATGGATAGATTTTTAGAAAAGTTCAATCTTTCAAGACTGAACCAGGAAGAAATAGAAATTATGAACAACCCAATTATAAGCACTGAAACTGAAGCTGTGAGCAAAAATCTCCCAAAAAACAAAAGCCCAGGACCAGATGGCTTCGCAGGAGAATTCTATCAAACATTCAAAGAGCTAATGCCTATCCTTCTAAAACTCTTTCAAAAAATTACAGAGGAAGGAACACTTCCAAACTCATTCTATGAGGCCACCATCACCCTGATACCAAACCAGGCAATGACAACACAAAAAAATAAAACTACACCCAATATCACTGATGAATATAGATGCAAAAGTCCTCAACAAAATTTTATCAAGCAGAATTCAGCAAGGCATCAAAAAGCTCATATACCATGATCAAGCTGGGTTTATTAGAGGAATGCAAGGATTTCTCAATATATGCAAATTAATCAATGACATACACTATATTAACAAATTGAAAGATAAAAACCGTATGATAACCACAATAGATGCAGAAAAAGACTTTGACAAAATTCAGCACCCATTTATGACTAAAACTCTTCAAAAAATGAGCATAGACGGAACCTACCTCAACATAGTAAAGGCCATATATCATAAGCCTACAGGAAGGCAATGGCACCCCACTCCAGTACTCTTGCCTGGAAATTCCCATGGGCAGAGAAGCCTGGTGGGCTGCAGTCCATGGGGTGCAAAGAGTCAGACATGACTGAGCGACTTCACTTTCACTTTTCTGTTTCATGCATTGGAGAAGGAAATGGCAACCTACTCCAGTGTTCTTGCTTGGAGAATCCCAGGGACGAGGGAGGCTGGTGGGCTGCCATCTATGGGGTCCACAGAGTCAGACACGACTGAAGCAACTTAGCAGTAGCAGCACAGGAAACATTATTCTCAATGGTGAAAAACTGAAAGCATTCCCCCTAAGATCAGGAACAGGATAAGGATGTTCACTTTCATCACTATTATTCAACATAGTTTTGGAAGTCCTAGCTATAGCAATCAGAGAAGAAAAAGAAATAAAAGGAATCCAGATCAGAAAAGAAGTAAATCTCTCACTGTTTGCAGATGACATGATACTGTACATAGAAAACTCTGAAGATAGTATCAGAAAATTCCTAGAGCTAATCAGTGAATTTGGTGCAGTAGCAGGATACAAAATCAATATGGAGAAATCACTTGCATTTCTATATATTAACAATAAAAATCAGAAAGAGAAATTAGGGAATCAATCCCATTCACCATTACAACAAAAAGAATTAAATATCTAGGAATAAATTTACCTAAGGAGACAAACAAACTGTACACAGAAAATAAAAAAGATTTACACAGAAAGAAATCAAAGATGACATAAACAGAATGAGAGTTATTCCATGTTCCTGGGTAGGGAGAATCAATATTGTGAAAATGCCTATACTACCAAATGCAATCTACAGATTCAATGCAACCCTATCAAATTACAAACGGCATTTTTCAGAGAACTAGAACAAAAAATTTCACAGTTCATACGGTAACACAAAAGACCCCGAATAGCCAAAGTAGTCTTGAGAAAGAAGAATGGAGCTGGAGGAATCAACCTTCCTGACTTCAGATTATATACAAAGCTACAGTCATCAAGATAGTATGGCACTGGCACAAAAACAGAAACATAGAAAAATGGAACAAGATAGAAAGTCCAGACATAAACCCATGCACCTATGGGTAACTTATTTTTGACAGAGGAGGCAAGAATATACAATGGGGCAAAGACAGCCTCTTCAATAAATGGTGCTGGGAAAACTGAACAGCTACATGCAAAAGAGTGAAATCAGAACACTTCCTAATACCGTACACAAAGAGAAATTCAAAATGGATTAAAGCCTAAATGTAAGACCAGAAACTATAAAACTCTTAGAGGAAAACATAAGCAGAACACTCGATGACATAAATCAAAGCAAGATCTTCTATGACCCACTTCCTAGATTAATGGAAATAAAAACAAAAGTAAACAAGTGGGACCTGATTAAACTTAAAAGATTTTGCACAGCAAAGGAATCTCTAAGCAAAGTGAAAAGACAGCCCTCAGAATGGGAGAAAGTAACAGCAAATGAAACAATTGACAAGTGATTAATTTCCAAAATATAAAAGCTGCTAATACAACTCAATACTAGGAAAACCAACAACCCAATCAAAAAGTGGGAAAAAGACCTAAACTGACATTTCTCCAAAGACATACAGATGGCTAACAAACACATGAAAAGATCCTCAACATCGCTCGTTATTAGAGAAATGCAAATCAAAACCACAATGAGATATCTCCTTACACGGGTCAGAATGGCCATCATCAAAAGGTTTACAAACAATAAATGCTGGAGACTGTGTGGAGAAAAGGGAACACTCTTGCACTGTTGG